>QGSO01000223.1:119574-322711 GCA_011037825.1 Carya cathayensis
GGGGCGCTGGTCCGTTGGGTCTCTGTTTGATTTTAAAAAAGTGGTCTTGACTTTTCAGGATATCTCTCGGAGGATAGATCGCCGAGGCGAAGTGAGAAGAAGTCGGACATGTCCGTCTTTAGAGACGCCGTGCGAGACTTCCTTGACTACGAGTACAAGCCGGTTCAGAAAGCTGGTAAATTGAAGGGCTCGAAGGCCTCCAACTATACTGAGGTTGAAAATTTTTCGGGCTTGCGAATAAGGTTAGTGATTCGCTACTTATCCTAAAAAGGAAATGAGGCATGCGAGTATGATACTTAGGCTGCATTAGATTGTTGAGATGAGTTGAGTTGAATTGTGAATAGTAATATTTTGTAGGGAGATAGGTTTAACTTTTTAAGTTGAAATGTATATTTTTTTATGGAAAATTGAAAAAGTAGTGGATCCCATCAATAATTAGTTCGAGACGTGTTGAATTTCAACAACCAAACATAACCTTTAGTAGTTTATGTGATTTCGTTTGTCATTTTTGTTTTGAATGTTACTTTTTTCTTGGGGGGTGGGTGTTGTTGTTGAGGTTAGATTCCTTTCTCTTCATTGTTTAGCTTGGTGCACTGTTTTAATTTGGGTCAGGTAGTAATATGGCTTAGCGATCGAGAATTTTATTTTCTTTTGAAATTTAATTCATTTGAGACAATTCTCAGCAGCACTTGCAACATCCACAATAAGTTCTTGCAAAACAGAGAAACAACCTCGGGTGATTCCAGTGGAGATGCCTCTGATAGTTAAGTCAATGAAAGAGGCAGGAGTTTCTAAATAAATCTAGATAGATGCAATGCATACCTGATATTTATAGGATTTGAGGAACACAACGTGAAGGAACCATTCTCCTTGAGCACGACACTGAAGATGACCGTGTCCTCCTGTGAGAGGTGTCTTTGCAGGACCTGTTTTGTCTGTATGGATCTCTCAAGATATAAGCTCTATTGAATAAAACTCTTTGTCAAACACAGCAGCTCCTGGTACCTTCACAAGATCTCTCCAAACGGTCTTGACTTTTTCCTTAATTCTACCCTTCCTCCCCTTGCTTCACTTGGGCTTCTCGTGTAAAGATCTTCGATCGCTTATCAACTTTACCTCACCAAACGGTGTGTTTTACCTAATTCGACCTATCCTTACCTTCCTTTTTTGGGCTTCTCGTGTACACATCTTTGATCACTTATCAACTTTTCCTTGCCCTCGTCACATACTTTACCTAACAACAGCCTTGAGACATGAGAAACAAGATTACTTTTTTATTCTTTATGTGCAGTTTTCTGAGCAATTGTATGCAGTGTAAAATCAAATTTATGGCAGTTTGGAGGTTTTTAAAATCGTTTCACGTTTAATTTGTTTTTATTCCTCCTTTGATCAGGAACCGCTTGGTCAGTGCAGCAGAGCTCGGTGAACTGTTTTCAGATGTTTGTTTTGTTCAGTTATCAACTATGAAGTATGAGATTGCACTTTGCATTGTATAAATAGGCATTAATATTTGGAATCTTTGAA
Source organism: Carya cathayensis (assembly GCA_011037825.1). NCBI lineage: Eukaryota > Viridiplantae > Streptophyta > Magnoliopsida > Fagales > Juglandaceae > Carya > Carya cathayensis. The sequence continues at coordinate 121,099 of QGSO01000223.1, forward strand.
GTGATTTTCTTGCTTTAGCAAACAAATTTTCTTCGGTTTTGCTTTTATAGACAAGCACTTAAAATGTTGCATGAAGCTTAATTTGATTTAAACAGAGTGATGGTAGTGATTTCAGATATTGGATATGTTGTAGGAACTTGTTGGTAGGGGACACTCTGTCGGGTTGTTGGGCAACTGTTGGAGTATTGACAGAGAAGGGGACTCCAAAGACCAGTTCTACAGGAAAGAACTATTGTATATGGCAGGTGGGATGTTTAGATGAAAATACCGTCTCTCTTTTCTTGTTCGGTTATGCTTATCAGAAGAACTGGAAAGAGCCGGCTGGAACAGTCTTTGCATTGTTCAATTGTGCTGTACGCAAGGATGCAGTGGTATCAACTATCAACTCATCATGTGTCAATAGAAATGTCTGTTAAGGTTCACTGATATACTGAAATTGCCCTTTTCTGTTTTTGCAGGGCACAGGGTTTTCTCTGAGTGTGTATTCTCCTACTCAAATTTTAAAGATTGGAACTGCAGTTGATTATGGAGTTTGTAAGGGAAAAAGGAAGGACGGGATGCCTTGTACAATAGTCATAAATAAGTAGGTTATGGGTACTCCTTGCATTTCTTTGTATTATGGAATGAACTGCTCACAACATTCACTGTCAGTAATTGAGTTTGAAATAAATCTAGTTGTGTGAAATCATAGGTGTGTCATCTGCCATGACGAGTTGGTTCTAGAATAGCCTTTCTCAAGGACTTGTCAACCAGTAAAACATAGGGAGAGCATGAGACCTACAAGCAACAAGATTAGATAAACACAAACTGAAATCCACCACCACTGGAAAGGAGAGTTTCCCATGAGCTCCTTGGATATCCATTCTGTGGTTAATTTTCACAGAACCGTTGCTGAGATTAGTTTCTCCCTTTATGATAAATTTCCTGGTTTGCAGTTTTCTGGGTATATCGGGTGAAAATTGAAATGCAAAAAACCATTGATCTGATATTCTGTAGCATTAGCACAATTACGTCTACTTGATAGGTCAAGTAATGAGAGCATGTGTTTGTGAGTAGCATCTTCTGGTCTGCACTCAAAGGATTGTGTGGTGAGCACATGGGTGGAAAATGAACCAAAGGAAGCACTTTTGTAACTTTTCATCAGAGGTCCTCGGTCAAAATATCATGAAGGTAGGTCATGGCATTTTTATAATGTGCATCTCTCAAACTCACCATCTCATTGTATGGCAACTTGATCATTCGTCTTCCCATTAGCAGCTGACCCATAATTCCATTATCAATATTGTGTGTATTTTTGTGGCATGATATTTCTTCTAATCCCCTGACCCACCAAATTTTTTGATATCTTGAGTCCTCAATTGTATTTCAGGCTCAGTGGAATATGTTGTAAATATCATACATTGGTAAGCATATATGCTTCAATCTGTTTGACTAATTTATATTCGAAGCCAACCATCTGTTTTCTTCTCTGTTTTTGTTTTCCTACTCTACTATTTATATTTACCATCTGCTTTATTTCTACAGAAAGCTTCAGAGAAATGTGTCACAAATCGAGCTGAGCTCAAGGGAGGGTAGGTGATTAGGGTGTAGTGCTTCAGGGCATTATCTACTAATTGCATTATTTCAATAATAAACTCGCTTCAATTGTCTTCAGTTTCTTGCTACAGGTGCCTTCAACTTGTTTGTTTCCTTAACAGGAACCTAGGAATTGCATTTGGGGATTCCCTCAATCCGGAAGGGATTTGCATGGTTGATTCTTTAGAAGACAGGATGAATTTCAAGAAGCCCATGGAACCATTAAAACTACTTTCTGTGGAAGGACTCAGAAAGACACTTAGGTTTGACATGGATACAATAGATTGTTTCTGTTGTGAAAATATTTGCATTTTTTCACTTATTGCAGATGTTTTTTTTTTTTAATTGTAACAGTAATGCAGGTAAAGTGATGACAAGAACATACTCACAAGGGATAAGGTTCCTTACTGCAATTACAGGTTTAAGATCTCAGGTCTTTTTCATATGCTCATTGTGATTTCATGAGATTTCATTCTGAGCTACTTCTTCCTTTTAATCGCAGGGACAATGATTTCAACGAATCCAGATAAAGAATCAACAGTTCCAAAACAACCTATTAACATGTCCGAGAAAAGGTGAATCAATGCACTATGAGTCATTGTGAGATGTACAGGCCTTTGGTGCTTGCTTTAAGTCGCTGAAGATTTATCTGTCATTTCTCAGGAAATCATCTAACATGGAAGAAGAGTCATCTGTAATTGGAAATCAGCAACCGGACGCAAAGAGAAAGAAAGCTGAGCAGCGTGGACTAGGTGTGGTCGACAAAACCAGGCAAGATATAGGAAAATTGATTCAATTAGATATTGTTAGTTCAGATGAAGAATTGTGACTGTCTTATATGTAACTCCAACTCGTTGGAAGTTGAAATCAGACTATGGGGAGGTAGCATCAGGGAACAATAGAATTCATATTTGATGGTGGGGAACCACAGCTCCCTAATGGTGAAATCTAGTGAACGTATTTCAGGGAGCTGCTCCTTCTCAAAGTTCTCAGTCAGAAGATCATTATTTTCCCTCTAAGATCGGAGTCTTGATAATTTTGGAATCTCCCCGGCCTACACACCTCGTAGGAAGCTCTTTCTTCATGAAAACATTTCCTTACAAAGTAATTTTAGCAAATACTTAACTCCATATTTTCAAGTATTTAAAGAATATATTCTTCCAAGTTAAAATAATCATTTTGAGTTGGGTTTAGAGTTTATATTTTTTCATGACGAGAAACCAGTAACTTGTGCAAATGCAATGTCTTTTATCCGATTAATCCTCGGACTTACGTATTGTGTTTACTTCACATGGATCAAATAAATTATCGACTTTTACACCGAGAAAACTGGTTCCTAAAAACTGTTAGCACCCAACAATTTAAGGTTTGTTTAGGAATACAACTGGTTTAAGATATTTTCAAACTCCTTCATTATTATTTACAAATGAGAACTGTTACATGCACAAAAAAAATTATATAAAGTAAATTCACAAACTAATGTAGTTTCATGGCATCTGTTAGATCTATTTTAAAATAAAAGTAATTTTATAATTTGATGTATCACATCCAGACATATCAGTTTGTGAATTTATTTTTGTATAATATAGTCTGTGGATTTATTTTTGTACAATCTTTTATGATTAAAATATTTTCTTTCACACATTATTTACAATTATTCACAAATTATTATTTTAAGATATTTTTAATATCCAATCAATATCTTCAACTCGAAGAGTGTCCACTCTCAAGACCGGCACTCTATTTACCACCAACCTGGTTTAGTTCACGAAATTCCTTCCTCTAATTTACAAGTTAGCCAAAGAAGTTAGGCAGAAATCAGGGATAGAGCCAGATACAAAGGTTGTGGAATCCAGAGGTAGGAGGAGGAAAGTCGGTCATCCATGTACGTGGAGTTGGTATTGACCTCTCGATGTGCCCATGAACCTTTTGTTTATATTTAGGAAAATGCTTGTTGCAGGCATGATGCGGAGGCATTTGCGCAGCAGCTGACGTCAGTTAATGAAACGACGTGTTTTGAAAAATGCGGAGGCTGAAATAGTTGAGTGGGCAGAGCAGCAGAAACGAACGAGGGAAAGTGCAAAGTGCGGTGGCTGAGATTCTGAAGCTTAAGAGTGACATTATGAAGGGAGTTTCTGGCTGCAAATGAGCGAGAGATCCACGAAATAGCTCTTCCAACGACGTTTCTTCCGAGGGCTCGAAGATCGTCGTCCAGATCAACGCAACGTTTGGTGAGTGCTGCCAAGAGATGAGGAGATTCGGAGGAGTAGATCTTCACGGGTTCGAAAATGTTCCTCTAGAAACGCGAATTGGCGTGGAGAGAGGTCGCTGTATTTGGGCAACGCGGGAACCACGGGAGGTTCCATTGAAATTGCTTGTACACTGAACTGAACCTCGTACTTGTATGGAAAATGGTGAGAGCACTGAACTGAACCTGCGAGCACTGATGAGAGGGTTGGTTGAGTTAACTGAAAATAGTGGAGGAGATCTGAAAATGCGTGTGCTTGGTCGGACGAAGTGCTCGCAGGGTCGTTGCGCTACAGCAGTCGGGAGATATGAAGCTTATGCAGCACGTTTGAGATTTCCTCTTTTTCTTGTTTTCTAATTTTTTTTTTTTTTTCACTTGCCACGTCGTATTTCGTCCGCATTTTCGTCCGCCGTCTGCTTACCTCTAGCAGAACTCTTATATTTAACTTCAACGTCAGTTAGTTCTACGTTGGGATTATCAAAAGATAAAGCTTTATCTGTACGCATCAAAAGCAAGAAATTAACCCTATTTTTGTTTTATTATATATAATAAATTTTTGGTCTACGTACGAGGTGTCACGGACAGCTTGTTTCCAACACAATGTCATGTTGCGTAGATGATAAAACAAGCAGATCCGGACAAGCTGTTTGGTCACAGTGGTTAGCCATGAGAGCGACTTTAATTATATATAAATTTATATTATTGATCATAAGCAACCTGCTTAACCCATGCATGGGAACGTACGTCGTACTTACGTAGTCACTACGTCCGCATCTGCATCAAGTGCTGTCATGCATTAGCACTTACCTGCAAGTCTCCTATGTTGTCGTGACATTTTCCATTAATTGTCTTATTTTATTTTTAAAAAAAAACACCCAAGTTTTTAAAAATTATGCGCACGCCAATATATATATATATACGAAAATAAATATGCATCGAATTGGAGCTTAGGTGAGTGGATGGACGATATATTAACCACTCTTAACAACCATGCACACTCTTTTTCATAAAAGGATTTTAGGTAGTGGTTCAGTTATTTTGAGTGTGATGGGTCTGTCTAGAAAACTGTCCACGTACGACATGAAATTAAGGGCCATGCATACCAACCGAATCAACTTTCTGCTCGATCCTCCTTCAATTAAGCACTTGGCTTATTTCCCATCATGTGGCGGCTACCTCCCAGTTCCCGATCTGGTTTGCTTGCTCTGCATGATTATTAATTGGCTTCTCCTGCATGAAACCAAGGATGTTTATATACATGATATCATATCATGTATGTATATATATTTGCTTCCTCGAGAAGGCAAGCCTAACCAATACTCAAGTGTGCATTCTAGAGTCACTTTGACATCGACAGCGAGCCATCATTCAGTCAGATTATATTATAAATATATATATATATATATATTTCATAATTCTAAATTTTTCCAGTGAGATTACATGCATGCTGCCTGCTCATGTGTTGTGTGCATGAATTGATGTTGTATAAGCACGAGTTGTTTAGGGAGTTAGGTCATGAGTGATCGATGTCAATCAATTAATTGATATCTCACCCACTAATTAATTACTTCATATTCGATCATCTAGTACATTTTTTTTTCTAAGCAGGTTTTCATTAATTAATAATATATAATAAAATAAATATCTCGATCGTTTGAAGAAATAAAATAACTATATATATATGTTCATCATCTCCTACATGATTTAATTATAAAACAATAGATGATTAAGAAATAAATATTGAGTAGTTCGAGAGAGCAATAGTACTAAGTAGTAAGTACGCACGTTTAGTTTGGAGACTAATTACATATATTATTTGCAAGGATAATTTGATACTATATAAGATGAGACATACTTTGATATAAAAAGAGATGTTACGGAAAAAAAAAAGAACTTACAAACTAATATGGTACTTCATTACAAGAGAAGTGAGTTTTGTGACCAAAAGGACTATTTCCGACCAAAACCGTAGGAAATAGTCATTTTGGTCACTAAATTTTAGTCACAAAAGCTCACTTATCTTGTAGTGTTTGGATATAATACATTACGTTAGATTGTAAAATAATTACCAAAAGTTAATTGTTCACAGTTAAAAAAAAATAAACATGCTAAGATAGATCATTTCGTGACTATTGAGAACAAGTCAAACAGAATATTATTCTATTTCTCAATCTTTTTGGCTTTTCAATATATATATTTTGTGCTCCTTAATTTCTTAATTACCAATACCTTTTGCATTTTTATTATTAGTACTATAATACATGAAATATCAACATCTTGTACTTAATTAGGAAAACATTTTCCATTTTCCTTTTTATAATGAAGTTGTGCTCTGGTTTCTCAATATTAGGTATTTGCATTTTAAAAGATTCTTCTAGTATATATTATTCTTAATTATAGACAATAATATGATCGGGTAAATTTCTCCAAAATTAACTAATACATAGCAATAGTGCAGATAACTCCAAGAACCCGAAAGGCTAATCTTAAAATACATAAAGTAAAGCTCTATAGACCACTTGCCATAAACTAATCCATTGTCTTTGCTTACATGTGAGCACAAAATGATTTTCAAAACCCATAAAATCCAATACTACTAATTTAAATAACTCAAAGAACCCAAAAGGCTAATCTTTAAATACACGAAAGTAAAGCTTTAGATGAAGATAAGATGAAAGTTGAAAATTAAATAAAATATTATTTTTTTAATATTTTTATTTTAAAATTTGAAAATTTTGAATTATTTATTATATTTAATGTAAAAATTTAAAAAAATTATAATGATTAAATAAGATGAGTTGAAATTAATTCTAAATCTGAAAGAGGGGTAAAGGCAACTTACCATGACTAATTCTTTTTATTTATAACAAAAGAATAAAAGAAATAAAAATCCTTTGTATTTATACATGTGAGCAGAAACTGAACTTCAAAATCCATGGTCTTTATTTTTCTAGAAAAAAATTTTGTTTGCGATCCATCGTAGAAAAAATTTACAGTAGAAAGGAGCTTTTATTTTATTTTGATTTTGTTTTTACCCAAAAAATGGAATGGAAAGGTGACACTGACAGATGTTGGTGGGGCAACAGTCAGCAAGGTTGAGATTTGGGGCCTGGGATTGGTAATTGAGGTAAAATAAAACATATAGCTGGCAAGCGTTGGCTCCTTAAGCCCAGGTTCTTCTCTACTCTCCTCTCTCTCTCTCTCTCTCTCCCTCAACGAGAGTGTGTCTGCCTTGGGTTTGGGGGCAACGTAATGTCAATCTGAAACCTGGGTGTTATAGCTGTGATATTTAAAAACAAGAGCAAGAAAAGAAGGATAAAAAATGAGTGCTTCAAGGTTCATAAAGTGTGTCACAGTCGGTGATGGTGCCGTTGGGAAGACTTGCATGCTCATCTCCTACACAAGCAACACTTTCCCTACGGTCGGTGTCTTTTCTCCTTGGTCCCCGCGAAAATATTCATGGGAAAACTTGAAAACATAATGTTTACTTCTTTTTCTCTGTTTTGCTCTTTTGAGTTGGCTTTTTCTTCGGTTTTGGTGGGTCAATGTGATTTGGCACTACATTCTTGTCTTAATATGCTTGCTTCACTTGAGCATTCATCTTTTTTAAACGAGAAAGATTTCAACTTCGATGGTAATTTCTTGCTTTGAATGATGATTGAGGGGTTTGCTGGGTCTGTCAATTTATTTCTCGTTTGTAATTTGGTTTTCTGTAAATGGCCTTTAACGTTCTTTCTGAACTGAATGGAATGGAAGGTAGTTTGTTTTATGGGGTCTAGTTTCTTGATTCTCTATACGATCCCTGAGAGTTGAGAGAAGATAAAGGGAAGAAAGGATTGCGAAACTCTGATGTCTGTGTATTTCATTGAATGGATTCTCTGATGCTATCTTTTCGTTTTTGTCTTGCAATTAAAGGCTTTCATGGTACACCGTTTTTTAAGCGAGACGCTTCAGTATATGAAAGTCTGAACTTAATAACGAACAAACAGAGTTTAGGACTAGAGCTTTGGTAATGCATCAATCCCCTTCGTTGGTTCTCTAGAAATTCGAGGACTAGAAAAGAGAGTGTAAATCTTGAATCACATATTTCGGACAACTTGGAATGTTTGATGCCTTTTTCTTAATCTTTTCTATTACTGTTCAAATTGCGTAGAACAGGGCTTCATCTCTTGTCATATGGCAATTGGATCATTCTTTCTTGAAGAAAGAGCCTCCGCATTGGGTGGGTTTTACTTTTGCGGAGAATATTTTCTTATGGATCTGTTCTTTTGATCCCTTGATTGGTTTCTCAATCTAGACTAAATGAAAAGGCTCACCTTAACCAAGCCAGGTAGTTGCAGGATTGGTGAATTTAGAATTTCTAGAATTTTTTTTACAGTTTCTAGATTCATCGCTTGTAGCTTTCCTTAAGAACTTTCTTATATTAAGTTTGAATTGACACTCAACACTCAAGTGGTAAAGGCCTTGATCTCGGTGGTATGCTCCCTCCAGATCTAAGATTCGAATAATCTTGGATGTAAACAATTCGTATGGGACATCGGATTGGGAAATTTTTCCTTTTGAATTACCTGAGGTGTACTTGCGGGAAACTCCTTGCCAATGGCAGGATTAATCGGGAAGTTCTTCTCGGACACCCGGTGCCAATAATATTTAGAAAAAAAAAAAAAAAAAAAAGTGAATTCACACTCGCTTATCCAAAATTTGAGTAGTACTTTTTTTATTTTTTATTTTTAAAAAAGGAAGTTTGAAACGATTTGGTCATTTTATGATGAATCTCTGGTTATACCCTTTTTATAACCTTATTCTCTTGATAAATGGGAATGCCTCGTTTTCTTATATAAGTAATAAATGGGAATGCCTCTGGGTGGGGCTGAGAGTAACTTTCTGTGCTTATTTACGTTATGTTGGAGAACAGGATTATGTGCCGACTGTCTTTGACAATTTCAGCGCAAATGTAGTTGTGGATGGGACCACTATAAATTTAGGTCTGTGGGATACTGCCGGTAAGTTCAAGACCTGTAGCTTTTTCTTCTGTAAACTTTGAGGGGGTTTCTTGTCATTAGTCTGATGTTTTATGGAACAGGCCAGGAGGATTATAATAGGCTGAGGCCTTTGAGCTATCGTGGGGCAGATGTCTTCCTACTTGCATTCTCTCTCATAAGCAAGGCTAGTTATGAAAATGTTGCAAAGAAAGTAAGGGGTTGTTTGGAAATAATTTTCATCTCATCCCATCTCATCTCATTTCCTTCTCAAACATCACTCAAACACAAATACTTTTAAACTAATCATTGCAACTTTTTCAAACTAATCATTATAACTTTCCAAACAAAATATAAAAAATAATTGAATTTTTTCAAATTTCAAAACAAAAATTATATTCTAACAATATTTTAATGATATAATATTTTTTATTCAACTTTTTCTCTCTCATTTCTCAAAACCCAATAAATACTTAACTCAAACTATCTCACTACTATTCACAAACCATCTTACTACTATTCATAAAATTTTCATCTCATCTAGTTCCCAAACATCCCCTAAGTGTTGTTTACTACGTGGATACTTTTTTACCCTCTATTTCTAAAGACTACCGATAAATTCTTTGTTCTTTTCTTACTTTTCAGTGGATTCCTGAATTAAGGCATTATGCACCTGGTGTTCCAATTGTACTCGTTGGAACAAAACTTGGTTAGATTCTTATGCTCACATTTTTTGTTTGTTTTACTTTGATGTTCTTGTTTCTAGATGTTGCTTATAATGCATGAAGTTGGTATTTCTTCTCAATTACCCCTCTCTTTTTGCTATAAATGAAAGACAGTTGCTCCAAATGCTCATTTATTTACATCTTTATGTTGGGGATTCAACCCTGTTGCTTCCATTCAGGATTGAGATTCCCTTCTCACATAATATACCAAATTTTAGTTTTAGTCCCAGTTTTTTAGTATCTAATGATTTAAGGAATTTCCAAGTACTGATTATATAAAAACCACCTCTTCCTCCCCTCCCCCCCCCCCCCCCCTTAAAATCCAAACCACATGGCCTATACTCCAAAATGACTAGTCAATGATACAATTGGAGCCACATTGGAACTTTATAAAGAGCAAGAAATTATCCTTCCCGAGTAATATGGGATCTCATACACCCCCTACCCTCATTTATCATTTAGGATATCACAGTCTCTCTCCTTAAATTCCCGACATCCTAATCTGTAGTAGGTGGCACAGCTCAAGTCCTACATTTTTGTTTGGGATAGGCTCTGATGTTATTTGTAATGTTTCAATGGAAAGCCCAAAACCACATGGCATATACTCTAAAAAGACTAGTCAATGATACAATTGGAACCCCATTGGAACCTTATAAAGAATAAGAACGTCTAATATAAGATCACCCCCCCCCCCCCCCCCCCCAAAAAAAGAAGAAGCTTTTTTTCATATTCAAGTATCACTGTTGATCTACATTTTTTGCATGCCATGTGTGTCTCTGTGCCACCATTTTGGTGATTGCTAGTTGTGCTTTAGAATGTATTTACCAAAGTTCAGATATATGCTGCCTCATTCGTCATATCTTGCTGCCATTAAGTAGGTTTAAATGAGCCTGATAAGTATGACTGGAGGAAAAACAAACAACACAAAAAACTTGGAAACGGTTTCGTCAAAGAAACTTCAGCATATTTATCCAAGCTTAGCTCAACCAAAAATGCTTCTAGAACATTTATGTTTAAAGTTTTCCCCCTTTGAACACCAATTTGATGCCTATCAGTATTGTTTCATCATAAATTTTGATAAGAAACTCATATCTATGTTATAATTACCTTGGAAACTATCATCATCGTGCAATTAGAATATATGGTTTGTGAGTTTTTCGTAGTTCATCTTTATTTTGGTGAAGCTGTGGCATGACCAGTTGATTACATAATATGAATACTTTACTCTCTGGTCTCCAATGAAGGAAAAAGAATACCAGAAGAAAGTGAATTTGGGTACAAAATTTTTGTAACTAAACTTGCTTTTTGTAGATCTTCGTGATGATAAGCAGTTCCTTATAGAACACCCTGGTGCAGTACCCATAACCACGGCCCAGGTATATGCTTCTATTTTCTGTGTTTGTTTCTCCTATTTTTGAGCAACCATTTATCATATATCTTTCTCAGTTTGTTGTTTGTTTGGTGTTATGACCAAAGTCAATGTGGTATAAAGGTCTCATTTCTTTTCTTTTCTTTTTAAACTTTTGAAGGGGGAGGAACTGCGAAAGCTGATTGGGGCTCCACTTTATGTTGAATGCAGTTCAAAAACACAGCAGGCAAGTAATTTTATTTTTGTCCTTTCAAATATATTTGGGGAAGCATGTTGTGGCCTCATTTCTTACAGGATTTGTGTTTTGGTAAAAATAGAATGTCAAAGCTGTTTTTGATGCGGCCATAAAGGTGGTTCTCCAGCCACCGAAGCAGAAGAAGAAAAAGAAGAGAAGTGTACATAAGGCCTGCTCCATATTGTGATTGGGAAATTCGATATAAAAAAAAAATATATATATATATATTGTAATTGGGAAATAAATCGTTCCCTCGTAGATGTTATCACCAATCAGCCATGCATGCCTTCAGTCTCTCACAGTCTCTGTCTCTAACACTTCGAAACCTGGAGGAAGAAACAATCTGCGCTGTAGTATCAACGGATAGAAGTAGGACCTTTTTTTGAAGCATCAAGTTGCCTTTGTCATTTTATTGGCTGTGTGCTGATTTGTATATCAATGATTCACACTGCTTGGTATATCGCACAGCTTTACTGTTTCAGGCTAGATTTAGCTTATGCATTAACTCTAAAGCCCAACTGTTTCCTCGTGTAGACATGCTAATGTTCATGTTTTGATTCAGTATATTTTAACCTCTACGTGTATTGATTTTCATCGAAATACATATTAATAACCATCCTTGGATTTAAACTTATGGATTGAAGTTCTTGGATCAAGTAATGTATCAAGGCTTTCTGATACATTAAATAAAATACGAATAAGTCAGCAAGCAATGTCCAGTTTCTTCTTCCTCAGCCTTTCTCCTTCATTTGCTTGGAGATTTTGCTGAAGCATGACAGTACAAGACGTAACTTGCTTGTCAAAAAGTTACCCTGGAAAGGAACAATACAAAATTTTCATTCTGGACAGAATATTGCCTCCGTTTTCCTTACGATGGATTTTGAAATTATTTGTGGTGTACAGCCCCAGCTTCTCAACATGCCAACTCTTTGAGCTAAGCACGAATATATTTTTGGGACGCGGATTGCATCCACTGCCTACCAATAGTAGTAATTCTCGAGAAATCTGATGGGGATGTGAGTACCCAAAGACCTTTCACCAAAAATTTAGTCATCCAATAAGAAGTCTTGCCTTTACCTTTAGAATCCACGATTTGTTTATTTGTGAAAAAAATTATCTTCTTTCCAACACCATCACTTTCGGCACTTGTTTTGGCATCAGTTTCTGTCTACTGATTCCATCTCTTATTCATTTCATGAACAGTTGGGGAGAAAGTAAGATCTCTAAGTTATGCTTAACAGCAGTAGTTAAAAGAGGAAAGGATCTTTGATAGCCTCCTGGCTGGTCTCTTATTACGCGAAGAAATTCAAAGTATGATAGGAAAAGAAAAATCAACATAGCAAGTATCTCTCATAGTTCTTTCCTTGCAACTTTATTATGGAATTTATACTGTGCCCACTTTCAGCCGTCCAAAAGGAGTTCTGGACCTCTTCATTTCCAGCTCTCCTCCAATACCTCTATTAAATACACCACCACCTGGCACCTTCCCTTCAGCAGTGTGCCCACAGTTTGTTTTCATTCTTTTGCAGACCCAATTTCTCTCTTCAATTCCTCAATACCCAGCTTGAGAAATTATAATTCTGAACTTTCTTTAATGGCATCAAAGAGAATATTGAAGGAGCTCAAGGATTTGCAGAGAGATCCACCAACTTCATGCAGTGCAGGTTAGCGGAAATAGAGAAAATGGAAATGAGATTTAATAAGGACTAGTTTTATTCTTGAATTAAAAAAGAAATTACATGATTGCTGATGGTGCGTTTTCAGGTCCTGTGGCTCAGGATATGTTCCATTGGCAAGCAACCATAATTGGTCCAAATGATAGTCCCTATGCTGGCGGTGTTTTTCTTGTGACAATCCATTTCCCACCTGATTATCCTTTCAAACCCCCAAAGGTATAGTGTTTAGTTCAATATTAGTCTCGACCATTGATTACAATCTTTTAAATCTTAAATCTGACTTAAAAAAAAGAAGAACAAGGAAAAAAGTTTGATGTTCTGCTGCGTAAAACTGCTTACAGGTCGCCTTCAGGACCAAGGTCTTCCATCCAAACATAAACAGTAATGGAAATATATGCTTGGACATACTCAAGGAACAATGGAGCCCTGCACTCACAATCTCCAAGGTGATATATTAGAAGGCTCATATCATAGCAATTACTCTCTTTAATTGTTTATAGATGCTTGATCTAGTACTTAACACTGGCGCTTTCAATCACAACATTGTCTCTTTTTTTTCAATTTTGATAGGAAAGCTATCGATTTATGTCTTTTACTGTATCCAAATGATCAATTTTTTATCCCTCACTCTGCCCTTCTTTATTTAAAATTTTCTTGAACCATTGACATTTAAAATTATATATATATTGGAGTGATTCTTGCAGGTTTTGCTCTCCATATGTTCACTGCTTACTGACCCAAACCCTGATGATCCACTTGTTCCTGAGATTGCTCACATGTGCAAGAATGATAAAGTGAAATATGAGTCATCTGCTCGGAGCTGGACACAAAAGTATGCCATGGGATAGACCCTGATGTCTATTACAACTTATAAAACCTTCAATCCATTCTTGCAGTGCTTTAAACCTGCCCTTCTATCTGTCATATTGCCTTGGTGAGGTATAGGAACGACCCAAGTCAGGCTTTGATTTTGTAATTTGAGCATCTTTTTACTATGAATAAATGGGTAGGCAACCCACCCTTGAGCTTATCTCCCAATCTTCATGATAATTCTTATTTTGCTTGATGGAAACTACAAAGTTGGACAACTCATTCATACGTTCTGCACTGTTTCTATCAAATACAGAGGAATCTGTGTTTCAAGGTTAATCCTTCTTAGGACTCCTGATAACTGTCCCATTTCACCTTTTCTTATCTAATGTAATTCTAAACAGGCTAGTTTTCAACAAGACTAATACAAACAAGTCCTAACACTGTGCGCATAACATTAGCGTAACGCCATTGAGGTGACAAACAGTGCAGAACTTTGACATCATGATTGTCACGTTAATGGTATTAGGCAGATGAAATGTCTTGTAGCTCACTTAAGTGATGACATTCCACTCCAAGTAAAGCCAAGACACGAAGAATATTTCAGTGGGACTGCCAGTACCATAATTTTTTATCATTTATACACGCAACAACGCACTCTGCCGCAATTACTGCAGTTAATTATGATTTCTACATGGAGCTTTGAAAATTTGATATATTTAATACGAAATTTAACATCTTTTCATTATTTTTTCTTTCAAAATAATTCCATTATATATTTTTCTCTCTATATATAAATATATAAAAAAATAATTCCAAATACACGTTGAAGTTGCACGCACTCAGATGGGATTTGTGTTTAAAGACTTGCACGCAAGCAGATTTCAAATTCAGAAGGCAAGCAAAAAGTTAATAATTTTGTTTCAACTCTCTCTTATTGCCTTTTGGTCATGTACATGTGTCACACTACTCTAGCCTTTTGTCGGTGGCATTACTGTTGACGTGGAAACACGTTAAAGAGAGACGTACCACCTACGACAATAGCTGAGGGACTTTCCATTTCCTCTCACCTCAATTATAAAAGTCCGGTGGTTACTAAAAAGTAAAAGTTTTATCTTATTTTATTTCAATATTATAGTTATTTTAAATTTTTATATAAAATATAATAAATAATTTAATTTTTACAAATTCTAATATAAAATTAATATTAAAAAATTATATTATAATAATAATTTATTTATTATTATTTAAAACATTTCATCTTATCTTTGTAATCAAATAGAACTTAAATCTCGAAAATTTATTTTTTTAAGAAAATAGAATTTATTATTTAAAAATATTTTTTATGTGAATTTTATATTTATTTATTATTTAAAATAAAGCACGTGAAATTTATACTTTAAAATTATAAAAAATAATAATCTAATTGTAAACGACTCTGCATACCAATACACACGTCCATCCGACGTAATTGGCTAGCACTCAAACTTTAATAAAAATGATACAAATTTGAATTTTGAATTTTGAATACGAATGCAGTAGTATTGATACATAGATCAATTTGTAAATTTGCTTATATATAATAAAACCCAATTATAAATATCAGCAAACATTCACGAGAAGATGACTTGGAATAAAGATATTAATGCAATTAAAGTTGTATTTGAGTAATGAGATGATATCAGATACTCTGTGAATAGTAGTGAAAAAATAATAAAAAAGTAGTGAATAATAATACAAATAGTAAAAAATAAATAAAAAATAATGATAAAATAATAAATAATAATAGTAAAGTACTCATACTAGCTCTAATGTTACATTTGGATAGTGATGAGATCTTAAATAATCAGTTAATATTAATAAAAAAAAAAAGTAATGATAGATATTAAACAGTAGTATCACCGACCAAACATAGCATAAAATGGATGAAGATGAAGTGGTTGTTCCTATCTAGCTAACTACTTACGCGTGGTGCAAAGGAATTAAAGGAATTATGGATGCCATTATAGGTGTTGAGTATGCTCTAACTTCTGACAGGGTTTAGATAAGATTCATGTTTGTGGCCGGCACTTCCTTGAAGTTGCCATAGCTTTTTGTGAATAATATTGTCTTTGTGATCAACTCTTTTACAATCATAAAAATCCAAAATAATCTCTTTTACCTTTTATTTTTTCTAAAATTTTGTATACGATTAGGGTTAGTAAAAGACATATGATGTAACCTTAATTTTATATAATAAAATTTTAACTGCCGTTCGCTTTTGTAGATGTAAATATATTATCAAATTACTTTAAATTTTTGCGTTATTTTTACTTTTTTTCTTCTTTATAATTCATCATAATTGCCGCATGTTTTCACAACACATATAATATATAATGAGGAATTAAGCACATGCATGCCTGAATCATGACTTATATATATAAATCCTAACGTACAGCTGATAAGCATCTGATTTTCTTAAGCAAAGAATCCAAGGCCATCTTTCATCATGTATACATACATGATGCATATATGCATGGTCATCATTCATCTAGCTAGTGGTGGACACGTCTCATGTACTGTTATTATCTCATGAGTGCATGGCCCATATATGAAATTTCCCTATATATATATACTTCACAACAAAACAGTATCACTTTCGGCTTAAAATGTTGAATAACAAGACAAAAGAAGAGGAAAAGGAGATAGGTCCTTTGATCCTTTCTGTGTAGAAAGAAGACGTACAGTCAATGAAGTTTTAAAACTTTAGTTTTTAACATGTCCTATAGTAGTGGTACGCGTGTAGTGTGTTTCATGATTATGAATTTTGCAATTATGATAACATACAAAACAATAGACCATCGAGTTTAATCTTTAAAGTTAAATGCATTATGCTATACAATAATTGTTTTCATCCTATTTTAGCTTTCTTAGGTGAAGTACTTTCATTTACCTTTACATCAAATCTATAATGACTTTGTAATAATTGTGTAGGTTTAAATTGAAAAATTTTACTTATTATTTCTACACATTATATAATTTTTTATTTTTATTTTTATTAAATATATGATATATGAATGATAAATATAAGAATTTAATTAGTTTAAAAAGAATAAAACTAATTTTTTTTTTTTTAAAATATGATGTGAAAATGATGAGTAGCAAAACTCGTCTAAAACTCATCTTCGAGATTAATTGATCTATTCTTATTTATAGAGTTTGAGTTCTTTTATTATTATTATTTTTTTTATTTTGATCGGCACCCGGTATCCTGTTCCTTCTATTATTATCTGAATAAGGATGATAGAACGGATATTCCATTTATTTTATTCATGCTTTTGAAATAGGATTTGAATTTTTGAGAATTTTTTTTTACCAGATTTTAAAGTTCAGTGTAGAAATAAAAAATAGAAATATTATTTGTCCCGAATATGTGTCCGGAATGAGTGTATCGAATTATTTTTATTTTTATTTAGTAATTAAAGAAGTGTTTTTAAATAATGTTGTGATTTTTTTTTTATTTTTTTAAAAATGTTTATAATGATTAAAAAAAATGAAGTATACCGTTCTTTTTCAGATGAATTCTTATATAACTGTAGATTGAACTCAATTAAAAATTACCCCCTATTTTCACTCTGTGTAGTGTGTACACCAAAGACTTTTCGCCCACTCTTCATGGGGATTCACTTGGTTGCCGACACTATCTTATCCATTATTACAAGCTTCGTCATCTTTTTCATTTTCTGATTTTTAAAAGTAATCCCCATTTGCTTAAGACATTGTTTAAAACAAATCAGAGTCTTCTTTTTATTTTAATACAATTTCTGGGTCTGGAAATTTGTTGTATTTGGTAGCTAGGGTGATGCTGTTTGGGCGGTATTTTCATATTTAAAACATTTTTGGCTCCAACAACGTGTGGTTACAAGACATGCAACTTTTGGGTACATTATAATTGTCGGTTCTTAACTTCATGTGTATCTTTTGCTAAGAGCATTTGGACTTGTGGAATGTGGGAAGTTTCATTCTTTGTAATGCGAAGAAGGAAATGATCAATTTCAGAAGTGGCAACTTGCAAGGTTAGAGACCAGAAGAGTTCAAGAAAGAACATAATTTATCCATGTTTTGAAGGCGCGAAAGAGATTGATTAGAGGGTAGGAAAAAGATGACAGTTGAGGAGGAAGTTAACACCGTTGAGAAGAAGAATGTATTGGTTGGTGTTCGAATGGACAGCCAAAGCAGAGAGCTACTCATCTGGGCTCTTGTGAAGGTATCTAAGCCTGGAGATTGCGTGGTTGCAGTTCATGTTTGTCGAAGTCCCGGTAATACCCTTTGAAAAATGTATCTTTATAGCGACATGATCTTGTTCCACACATGCTTTCTTAATTCAAACTCTTGTGCCTTCTTCCGTAAAACATGATTTATCAATGCAGATCAGGCTTCGGAAAACAAGAACTTGTTGAATGATTATCTTGAAGTATATGAAGGACTATGTACTGTAAAGAAGGTTAGTTTTTAGTAACGCTTCAAGGTTCACTTTTTTATCTCATTCATTGGAATGTTAATGGTTGCTTATCCTTTAGCATACATGGTTTCAGGTTAGTCTCTCCGGTCAGATCTTCGTTGGAAGTTCAATCCGAAAGGTTCTGGTGAGAGAGGCAAAGAGCCATGCTGCTGGGGCCGTAGTTGTAGGGATAAGCAAGCAAAGTGCTCTCGGGTAGGAGTGGAAGGGCCAGAACCTCTACTTTTGCCTTTATTGTAGATTGTGCGATTATTTTCTTACTAATCTGAACAGATATCGTTTTCAGGAGTTGGGCTTCCATGGCCAAATATTGCACCAAGAGACTGCCTGCAACGACCGATGTTTTGACCATCCACAATGGGAAAATTGTCTTCAGAAGGTTCGCCAATAATCAGCTATCAGGTTTCGTAATCCTATCCAGTGTCCTGGTTAAAGAATTTGTAGATCATTCACAAATATCATTTGATAATGTTGCTTTCGATTATTTCAGGTCTCAAAGTAGTTCCAAAACCAAACTTCAATCTAAGAGAAGTTCCTGCTTCGAAAGAATGCCGTTCTGAATTTGGTGACTCCGAGGCAGAGTCTGAGAGATCCGTTTCTGAAGTAATTCAAAACTCCAGAGACGGTTTAAGACATATTGGTGAAGGCTTGAAGAATGAAGGTTTCAACCTTGTTCGTGAAAGAAACAAACTTTCATTGATATCGACTTCTTTATACCCAGGAGACCCTTCAGAGCAGAGGCTTGGTTGGCCATTACTCCCTAGAACTAGTTCATCAATTCCAAAAGCCCTACCTAAAAGAAAAATGACAGTGGTGCAATGGGTAATGAGCTTACCAGATCGTTCCCCACAGCTAAGTCCTCATTATTCAACCATTAAAGAAAGCCCATCAGAAAGAGATCTTGGCGACATTTTGGATGAGAGGACTCAAAATCGTGCAACTGCATTGCGTGAGCTACCAAAAGGCTTGGAGGATTTCCTCAAAACAGACTCGTCATGTTGCAAACGCTTCGGTCGTGAGGTTCTGAAGATTTCAACTTCTCAATTCTCCTCAGGTAAGTACCTTTTTATCCTGAATTCATCAAATCGCTTTTCCCTTCAGGCTTATGTTCTCCATGAATATCCGCTTCTGTGACAGAAAATATGATTGGTAAAGGAGGTTGTAACCATGTATATAAGGGAGTTCTTCCTGATGGCAAGCCAGTGGCAGTAAAGATTCCGAAGTCAACCAAAGAAGCATGGAAGGATTTTGCCCTTGAAGTTGATATCATCTCCTCTTTGAAGCACAAAAACATCATGTCCTTGCTCGGGGTCTGCATTGAAGATAATGCTTTAATCTCGGTTTATGACTTCCTGTCTAAAGGAAGCTTAGAGGAAAACCTACATGGTAAAGTTTAAATGAGATTTATGCAGTTATTTTCACCTGCTAAAAATACTCGGGCAACATACTTATATGAGTTAAATATGCGGTGCAGGTAAAAACAAGGATAAATCTGTATTATCTTGGGAAGTGAGATTCAATATATCTGTAGGGACAGCTGAAGCTCTAAATTATCTACATAATGAATGTTCTCGGCCTGTTATTCATAGAGATGTCAAGTCTTCAAACATTCTTCTTTCCGATGATTTTGAGCCGCAGGTACTCCACCAGACAAATAGGGATGAAAATTAAAAGAAACAAATTGTCCCAGATATGTGATATGACTAATTGTTGTTGCTGTGTGACAGTTATCTGATTTTGGGCTTGCAATATGGGGACCAAAAAATTCATCATTTGTTACTCAAGGCGATGTGGTTGGAACATTTGGTTACCTTGCACCTGAATATTTCATGTATGGGAAAGTAAGTGACAAGATTGATGTGTATGCCTTTGGTGTAGTGCTTCTTGAATTGTTATCAGGAAGAAAATCAATTGGTCCTGAGACACCCAAAGGACAAGAGAGCTTGGTCATGTGGGTAAGAACCTCCTCCATAAATAGAATTTCGGCTTGCATTATTTATGTGAATGAATGAATTTTAACACAATTAGTGCAGGCAAAGCCAATAATAGAGAGTGGAAATGTAGAAGGCATATTGGATCCAAATTTGGATGGAAAATATGATGAGGTTCAGTTGCAGAGAATGGTTCTAGCAGCAACCCTCTGCATCAGAAGGTCAGCTAGGCTTCGCCCTAAAATGAGTCAGGTATTAAATTTTCAATATTGTAGACGTTTAGAAGTTATGTTTTAAGCAATATTCTAAATGAAGTTATCTTAAATATTAGAATGAAAGCCGCTTGAATTTTTAAATTCCTTCCTTTTACAGATTCTGAAGCTTCTAAAAGGGCATAAGTATGACGAAGAATTGGTTGACTCCCGAAATGGTAATATAAAGGATTCAGAAAACCAGGACAATAATGACGATGAGGTTTATCCAAAATCTAGCACCGAGTCACATTTGAGTCTTGCATTGCTTGATGTTGACGATGATACCACATCATATAGTAGTGTGGATCCGAGCAACAGTCTTTCTTTAGAGGAATATTTGAAAGGAAGATGGAGCAGATCATCCAGCTTTGATTAGCTTTTGTTGTACTTGAACAGAAAAAGAAACATATTAGCTCTAGTTTTACTTTTTGCAAAAATATGATAGGGTGGACTTTGTCAGATCGGTAGTTTGTACTTGTACAGTTGAGGGGAAATATGTTGGCACCCGATAGTGAGGTGGTTTGCAGATGTAAAACGTATAAATCCCATGTAATGTAATACACGAAATAGAATATGCTGGAGCTTGTGATGCTTAATAGCCTACTTGTTCTTGCTGAAAAAAGGTGAACATACTTCTCTGCAAATTTGAATAGATGCATCTACTTAGATAGATTTAACATTTATTGGCACTAAAATCTCTAACCGCAAAACTAACAAGGTTCCAGAGCATATGTTCAGGTGGGGTGGTACAGAGATGCACAGCATCCATATATGTAGGCATAGCCAAGATGTCTTTACCATATTATGTGGCAGTCACTAAACTCTGTTGCAAAAATATATAACAGCAAACAAACCTAACTAGTTCTAACGTTAATAAGTTCTACTAACATGAAACTGTACGGAATTCTTTTCTGATTCTATGAACTCAAGTTGAGGTATGAAATTAGACCAAATAAAGAATCTCCTGAAGACACGGGAGCGAATCCCTGTTGGAACTCTCGGTGAGTGGACCCGAGGTTTATATAACAATGGATGAATTTAGCCAGTCTACCCAAGCATTTTCTTCTCTGATGGTATGATGAGAGCTCCACCATGTCAATGAGGTTGAAATCTGTTTCAGCATCTGTATCCACAATCAAGATCCTTATCCCCTATTGCAAGCCATATGCAACAAACCAAATGTCGTTATCTGCCATTAGGCATTTGACACCTCACCAATGCTCCAAGCTACGAGCACACCTAAGGTTCATATAGTCACTTCAAGCAAATGCAACTATATAACATCACATCCAAGAGAAGAAATGCAGGTAAGCCTGTTCTTAGTTTGATAACTGCCTGGTGTGACAAAAAGAATACAAACGTAACCACAGAGGAAAAAAATATCTTACACTCATGGTCAGATACTTCCATTTACAGTTTCAGAAATGTGTTAAATGAGGCAAAGCTACAAGCCATACTGGGGCAAACAATTAGCTTAAGGGTATAGGACGTAGCTTCCATGACAGAAGTCATTGCTAGCATTAGTTTCTCAAGTCATGTCACTTCTAGGCTGCGTTCCCTGAAAGAGCCACTCTTGATCATCAAACTTATGGTGGTCTGTCTGTAAGGGAGGGGGAACCCAATTCACAATCAATGCTCTATATTGTGATTCTACCTGCAGTGCACTTTCAGAGGAGCTGGATGCTGGAGCTGTTTCAGCCTTCTCATGATCAGTAACAACCTCCATTTGAGGAGGGGGTTGGCACCTATCTCTGATAGCGCTAGAAGCCATTTTCTGGGCAAATGTTGTGGACATACGAGAAGTAGAACAAAGTTGATCTTTTCTGGTTCTAAAATCCATTTCGAACTCCTCTTGTACAAGTATATCCATCCACGTAGGATCAGCACAAAATGGTTTGATGGATTGTGCTGCTTGATCCTTATGCTTTTGCCATTGAAAATCGAAATGAACGATGAATCCTGCAATTTTATTTTTTGTAAGTACCTTGAAGATAGAAATTGAAGACACATGCTTTCACAGTGAGGTTCCAACCTATTTTAGAAATGAGTGTAGAATTAAAATCAGCTGACTGTCTTATTCCTAGACCACCTTTGGATTTTGGTTGACAAATGGAGTGCCAGGCTTTTGGAGTGAAGTTTGATCGCTTCTATGGATGAAAACCCCACCAAAAATTCTTGATTTGAGAGTCTATTTTTCTACAGACAGATTTGGGAAGCATTTGAGAGGACATGGCATAGGAAGGTATTGAAGTGGCCACTGATTTTATTAAGGTGGGGCGGCCAACTTGATAAAGAAGCTTTAAACTCCAGCCACCAAGTCTTGATTGGATTTTTTCAATGATACCTGCAAACATATTACTTTTGGATCTTTCAAACTTGAGGGCAGGCCAAGATGCTTAATTGGTGAGGTGGTTGTTTTGAATGGAAGGATGGAGGTTATGGAAGAGATTGTGGTTGGACTGGTGTTTGCACTAAATTGAATGGTGGATTTGTCTGAGTGGATTTTTTGTCCTGACCAATCAGAGTAGAAGTTGAGACAGTTGAGTATGGCTTGTGCTGATTCAAGGGTGGCTTTACTGAAGATAATCAGATCATCTGCTAACAGTAAATGTGATATGGTGGGGCCATCTCTACTTATCCTGATCCCCTCAAAAAGATTAGCATTAGTATCTCTGTTAATAAGCCTAGAAAGAACTTCTCTACCCACTATGAAGAGGAAAGGGGAAAGAGGATCCCCTTGCCTTAGACCTCTTGATGGTTTGAATAGACCATATGGTGAGCCATTTCTGAGAATTGAATATAAGATGGTGGATATGCATTCAGATATCCAATTGATCCAGATTTAACTGAATCCTAGGCATTTGAATACATTGAGGAGGGGGCCCACTCCATTGAGTCAAAGGCTTTTTCAACATCCACTTTGATGGCCATTAACCCCTTTTTTCCCTTTTTCTTCTTCATGCGAGAGAATATTTCCTGAGCAATTATGACATTTTCTTGGATAATACAACTCGGGACAAAGGCTGTTTGGAAAGAGGAGATGATGGCTGGAATTATGGACTTTAGACGGTTAGCCTGAATTTTTGATATGATTTTGTAACAAACATTTGCTAGGTTAATAGGTCTGAATTGGTGCATAGAAGTTGGGGATTGAGTCTTTGAAATCAAGGCTATATGGGTATGGTTTATTTCTTTGAGGAGTTGGCCATTTTGGAAGAAATTCTTGATTGCTTTTATCATATCATGTTGGACTACTTCCTAATAAAACTTGTAGAACAGTCCAATAAAGCCATCTGGGTTAGGGGCTTTGGATGGCTTTTTTTTTATTTCAATGGCATTTGGTATAGAGATTAGGAAGGCATTTTCTGTACAATTCTGCTATAGGCAACGGGGGGTGGGGAACCCCCTGGGAATCGGTTGGCCATGTCAGCCGAGATATACTAAAAAAAAAAAATCGACTGAAGGGAGCAATTCTGTTGGGACAAAGGGAGGGAGACGAAAATGAAGGGGAAAAAAAAACACAGGGGGAAGAAAAAATGGGGCCAAAACGCCTCGTTTCATTTTCCACGGGGGCAATGGTTCTGCCACAGTTCTCCCTCCCGGTTGCATATAATATTTTTCGAATGTGTGGTTTTGGAAGGGAACAGGTTCTCTAAATTTTCTAGGATGTTTGGGTTTGAGGTGGTGAATATATTTTTAAAATACTCAATGAATGTACTCTGAATGACGGTTGGGTCTGAGGTCATTGTACCTTGGCCTATCTTGAGATTGTCAATAGCATTGCTTCTCTTCTTAATGGTTGTTGATAGATGGAAAAATTTGGTATTGAGGGTTTCCAAAACTGGGCAGTTTAAAAAATTCATTGGCATCTAAACTGATGGGCGCATAATTTGGCGCAATTGGCTGCAACAAACAATGACTTCGACTGCATACCCCTTATTAAACTTCCACAATGTGTTCTAGATTTCCATAATGGGAAAGATCCCCCCCTTCCTAACTTTGTATACCTTATAACTATGTTACTTTCCTTTCAATATATATATAAAATACTTGCTTAGGAAAAAACCAAAAAAAAAAAAAAACTGAGCAAAGATAATAAATCAGAGTAGCGAATTAACTTCCAAGGAGGATAAATGCAAACACGCATACCATGGTTAGGGTAGCCATTGGCAGACCATCTGCTCTTTTCCCTCTCACTGTTTTGGCTATTGTCAGACGAGTCATATGACCTGTAAGAAATCATGGGCTGCTTGAGCTCTTCCGTATGACTGCTGTTCTCATGCTTCCTTTTCCTTTGATTGTCACTTTTCTCCCGACTTCTCTTGTTCCTGCCATCCTTGTGCCTACTTTTCTGACTCTGCATTTCTTCTATAATCTCATCATCTTCCCTTCTTTTCTTCCTCTCTTTCTCCCTCCTCCTCTTCTCCTCCTTCCTTTCCTTCTCCGCCTCTACCCTTTCTCTGTTGAGCTTCAGAACACAAGCAGGGAAAAAAAAAAAAACCAGCATTTTGAGATAAGCTACCCAAATAGACAAAAGAAAAAAGCAGTTATGAGAGATAAACAATTGGGAAGTCTCCAAACGAGACAATCTTCACCTCAGGTGTGAAACCTCTGCAGTCTGCATCATCTTAACCTAAATATTAAGCCTACATGATTTAAACTGAACAGATCATTCATTTTTTACCACTCCAACACTCTTAACATGGTCTCTTACAAAGGTATACATGCAAAGAGTATGAACCCTATACCTCCCTTCATTGAAGATATTCTCACATAATTACCATTCAACAAATTTCACATACTTTCACGCTATTAATAACCAATAAGCTCATGAGTCTGAACTGAAAAATCAGTAGCGATAGAGCACAAACTTCCCAAACAAACCTTAATTAGTTCTGTAAGGGCCTCGCCCTCCACACCGTTCCACAGGTACCCCGGTGGAGGGAATGGCATGCAACGGGACATTGTTCTCAAAGACAAAACTTGAATGCGATCAACAAACACCCTTTATTAGAACTGCTCAAAGTACTTCAGGTTCCAAGTATAAAATAACAAACGCGAACCACGCCACATGTATCATGTATCCCAAAATAATGGTTTACAACAGAAATTTCAACATGAGAAACAGAGTCTCTCTGCATCTCTCTGACGCCTATTTGTTTAAACTCCGAGTCTTTTCTTGCACGGGTAGTTCCCCGCTCTTAGGGTCATTTCTTCTTGGGCCCTACCGTTTCTAGCTCGGTTTCCAAGCTCGTCGTCATTCATTCGGAATCTAAAATATACACGTAATGTGAGTTACAGAGTCATTCTGTAGATGTAATATGACAAAGGTTTAGGTCTTCGTATTCAGAAAGTGTAAAGGAACAGCTGGTTTATCTTATCTTATTAGAGTTCAGCAGGATTTTTCTCTACTTTTCGGCCTTCCGGATTAGCACGAAAATGGATGCTTTGATCGCGGGTGACTTCTAAGTATTCACCATTCATACGGGAATTTACTGATTTGTAACGTCAAAACCCATAATTAAGAATCCGAAGAATATTCCGGCTAAGATGTTCTTATCCCTTTGGTGCTCGTTTGGTAAGTTAGCCTGCATTTAGCCACCAAGTATGGATGATGTGATATTTGTACAATGAATTATTCTAGAATATTATATCACGTAAGCATTACGTGGTGTAGAAATCATTCTATGTCATTATAAATTATCATATTATTATTATAGTTATTTAAATGAATACTCTATACACTACATATATTTTAATTTTTTTAAAAATTTTATTCAACTAAACTAATTGAATTTTTCTACTCTTCATCCTTATACCATATATAAAAAATACTACTTATTATTTCCACATTACACACTAATATATGATTTGTCATTTTTTTTTTATTGAAATACACATATAATTTACACATTAATACGTGTGTGTTTAAATAGAATAACAAAAATAAAAAATCACATGTTTGTATGTAGAGTAATTCTACTCGTAGGCCGGTTTGATCACATACACCACACACCAATGATGTGGCAGACCCGGTCTATTTGAAAAAATGGTCTACCCTAAGTTGAGTTGTGCTTTCCCTCTTCTCCCCTCTCCTTCTTCCGTTCTTCTGGAGATTTTCTTCTCCCTTTGTCGAAGATCATGTTCCCTCTGCGCTAACCCCTTCCTCTGCCGAATCCGTATCCCCCCTTCCCTAAACCGAATCCCTCTATCCCGTTGATACCCCTTGTGAAAAGTGCTAAGAGGACTGAAAAATCCCCCTTGAAATCCCTCTCTCCATCCCTCTACCGAATCCCTCTCCTCGTCGACAACCCTCAAGAAAATCCCTAAGAGATCCAAAAAAATCTCCTAGCTTCTATTTCGAACATCTATAAATCATGGAAAAAGCTACCTCTTGATCTGTGAACGGAGAACTTAAAATAAGAGATGGGACTGCGTAGGACCCTCCTCTTATTTTTTGTTTTTGTTGGTTAAGGAATTTGAGAGTCATAATTGAACTCCGGAGTTGTTCCCTATGGAGATTGGAGAAAATCAGCGAAACCGTTTTAGTTGAAATGGGTCTGGAGTTCATCGTTGGCGTCTTTGGAGTCCTGATTCTCGCTCAAGCTGCCTATTCGACCATCCAATATATGGGTTTGTTGAAGATTACGGAGGAAGAGTTTTCGAGACCTCCAATGAGCGTCGTTGCTGAGCTACTTCTTGGGCTAGTGTTCTGTATGTGGGCGAGGCTAACCGTGCCAAGGAAGTTTCTATCCATATTTCTGGATTCCAAAGATAATAAGATTGTTTATTTACCAACCAATTTGGACTTCATGAGTTTCAACCATCGAGGCAAAGTATTTCCTATGGAATTGGATGCGAAGCTGGAACTTTGAATCCTTTCTATCAAGTATAAGGGGTCTCCCTTGATCTTTCTGGAGGAAAGAGGAAATAAATAGAAGTGACCTTTGCAATTCAAATATTTTATTTTCTCCCTTGTTTTGGTTGTTTCTCCAGATTTCACTATATCAATTTATTTTTGTAATTTATTACAGAACTACTTGTCGCTTTTGACAACTTGGGCCTGGTCATTCAAACCTGGAAATATCTTTTCTAATCTCGTTGGATATTGTTTGTGGTTGCATCACATGAAGGTTAAGCATGCATGTGGAAATTGAATGAATGACAACGAGGGACAAATAGACAGCTAAAAAAAAATGGCTTTGATTGTGAAGTCCAGGGAGATTTGAGAATGCCCCCTGCATAGCAGTTAGACACAATGAAATACTGAACCATAAAAGAAGACAAAAGGTGCAAAATTTTTTTTTCGGTTTCCTTTAAAGTGAAAGATGACATCCTGATGGAATCGTAGGATTTTGTTTTTTTGAGAAATCTTTTTGCTGAAATTTTTTAGAGAGAGAGAGATTGCCATAGAGAGAGAATCGTAGTATAAAAAGATGATCTGAAACGCAGCAGCAACAGGAGAACGAAGTTGTCGACGGTGAAAGGCTATGGCAGACGACGGTAGGGCGAAGTTGGAGGGAGGAGACGTCTTTTTCTCTTAAATTTGAATAGAGAACTTGAGTTGGGGAAAGAGAGATTTGGGGAGTAAAATGCAATGAAGTAAAAAGAATAAAAAAATAAATCCACATCATCGGTGTGTGGTGTCGGCGAGATAAGGGGCTTATGAGTAGACTTACTCATGTATGTAATGTATGGGATGATAAGTAGAATTTTTGCACCACCGCATATTTCTAAGTGAAAAAAATAAAAAGATAGAAAAATCATGTGTGGTATATGATGTAGGGATAATGAGTACAATTATTCTCCAATCTTACCATTTTTTTAAGAGTATAAACCTTACACCATACACCTCCACCTAATCGATATGTGATTTGTCACTTTTATTATTCTATCTTAATGTTTAAATAGATGTGTATTTAAATAGAATATAAAAAATAATAAATTACAAATTGTTAGGTAAAGGTATATGGTGTAACACTTCCTTATAACATTTCTTTTTTTTATTTAATACAAAACCACGAACTCCCATATAACTTCTTGCTGTTGACTTTCTTCCCATAAGAACTAATCTTTACAAAAATAAATGGAAGTCATCATGTTTTAGAAATGATTTGGTTGACTGATAAATATCATCTTTGATGCTAGACACCAAAATGTCATTATCTTTTTATTTTTATTTTTTTTAAGCAAGTAGTTGATATTGAAGGAAACCAAGATCTATCATTATCTTAATCCTTACATGAAGATTAACATGGATTTCCAAGGAATAAGCATGGATGCATGGTTGAAGAGCATGTTGGTCCTTGCCGTTTGGAACACGTTTGATATAATTTTAAGAGATCCAAAGTCCAAATCCCAAAACTTGGTCTCGTAACCCACTTTCCAACTCTACAACGTTAATGAATATATATTAAATTTACTCAAGTATTCCAAGAAATAAAGAAGTTGAAGGGTAGAAATAACTCAATAATCATCACAAATAACAAGACCCGCATTTTATTAAAAAAAATTATATTCATCATTTTCACGCCATACACCATACATAATTTTTGATTTTATTGTTTCTTTTGTCTTCTTGTATTCTATATCTTCGTTTCTTATATATAACAGTAAAAATAAGATAAAAATTACTTAAAATTTTCTGGTTCAAACACATTACATGTTATATATAATATTATCTCCCCTTGAATAAGAAATCCTGGTCTCTTGAAAAAAAAAAAGGATTCATCTAAGATAATTGGACCCCAATTTTATTATTCTTATTGTTATTATTTATTTTTTCTTCTCATATGCTTTTATTATTATTATTATTATTTTCTATTTTATACGTGAGGGCATAAATGCTGATTCATATTTTGGATGGCTCTCACGTGGCAAGATTCTTATCGTACTAGAATGGTGTAACCAGCCACAATATAAGACCCAACAAAAACAAAAAACAGAAAAAAAAAAACTTAGGACCTTTTGGGGTTGCGTTAGAAATCTTAAAAAATGTTTAAATATTCTTAAAATTTCTTTAATAAAAAAATTAGATCTTTTGAATGTTATTTATTAAAATATTTTTAATCTCAAATAAGCTAAAAAGTACGTTTGAAGAAAAGTAACTTATGATTTTTCTCAAACATGCTTTTTTGAATAATGCAAAACGTAATTCAAATTTTAAAAAGATTGTTAATAGACGAAAATATTCATACAACTTTAAGATAATTAAAACTTTCAAACTTTTATGATCATAATTTTTAAAAATTCAAATAATCGTCATTTTTATCTCATAAAATATTTTTTTTAATTTATTTTCAAACAAACGTAATATGTTTAAAAGTGTTTAAACATATGATTATCAAACAGTAAATAAATTTTTAATAATAAAATTTATTACTCAAATTATAAATTATAAATATTAAAATTAAAATCTATATTTTTTTAACGTAATTCCAAACATACACGGACATAAGGCAACATCTCCAAAGGAAGACTTTTGGCCAAACATTCTAATATAGATCTATTGTTAAGATTCAGTTAACGGTCAAGATCATACGTTGACTGATATATATCAACTTATCGGGACCCACAATAATCACCTTAACGTAGTTCCTCACCCACTGCATAATTTCATTAATTTTTCAATCTTCTGCACTCAAAGCCCTCCATGCGTATAAATGGGAAAGCGCTTAGTGAATTTTACCTCAAGGCTGCGAGTCTGCGAAAGCGCCACTGGAAACTCTGAACCAATCGCTCAAATCAATTGCCTCTCTCTGGTATTGTCCATTTTTCGTTTTGTTTTGATGGAGCCAGGTAATGTTGTCTTTAGCCGCCCACCTAGGGTTTCGTCTTGAGCCGCCGAGTAGGGTTTCATGTTCTTTTTGTAAAGCCTCGACCTTTCTTCGATTCTTTTCGTCACTTTTTAATTCCCAGAACCTTAATCGCATTTCCAGTCAATCGATTCAAACTGTGATTTGAATCTTCCTTGGTTGTGGTGGTGAGCCTTTTTCCTTCCAACTGGAATTCCGTTATTCTTGGCTTGATTAAGTAATTTTTAGGCTTCGTCGCTATGAAATCTCATCTGGGCTATGGCTGATATGGCTGAATTTTGAGTATTTGGTTTCTAGGGTTATTGAATTTAATGGTGCAAAAAGCCAATTGGGTATGTTTCAGTAGTTTGATTTTGGGCCTTTTGAATCTGTTGGGAATTGCGTGATTATTGTTTAATTCCCGCCAAGAATGAATCTTGGGCTCAAAACTTCATCTGGGTCAATTTAAAACCACTAATTTGTTACCTTTCCGCAAGACTTGGCACTTTGCTTGGTGAAAGTTTTGATATTGTAATGGACGACGGGGAGCTCGATTTCTCGAACCAGGAAATGTTTTCAAGTACGAATATGGGGGAGCTTCCGAATAGTTGCTCAATGGACAGTTTCTTTGATGAACTTCTCAAGGACACTCATGCTTGCACTCACACCCACACTTGCAACCCACCCGGCCCTGATTCTTCGCATACCCACACCTGCTTTCATGTACACACTAAAATTGTTCCGGCATCAAGTGAGGAAAAGGTTGCGACGGATGATACTGCAGAGTCCACCGAAAAGAAAGGGAAGAAAGTGAAACGACCGTTGGGCAATCGGGAAGCGGTTCGCAAGTACCGTGAGAAGAAGAAGGCTCGAGCTGCATCATTGGAAGACGAGGTTGTGAGATTACGGGGTTTGAATCAGCAGTTGTTGAAGAGGTTGCAGGGTCAAGCTGCGTTGGAAGCGGAGATTGCAAGGCTGAAGTGTTTGCTTGTTGACATTCGAGGAAGAATCGAAGGGGAGATTGGATCGTTCCCATATCAAAAACCGGTCAACCCCCCCAACTTTCCTAATCAGAACATGGCTGGTGCATATGTGATGAACCCATGTAACATGCAGAGTGGAGACCAGGTCTATTGTCTTCATCCAGTGGCGGATGGCAAAAGTGGAGAAGACGCAACATTAAACGGCCAAGGCTTTAGTGGCTGTGAGTTTGAGAATCTCCAGTGTTTGGCAAATCAGAATTCGGTATCCAAGGAGCTTCCTGGTTGTGCTGTTGGGAATGAAGTATCCGATGTCAATTCATCCGGCACAAATAAGAGGAAAGGTGATACTTCATTGTTTTTCCTTTTTTATTAATTATCTCTTAATGTCATATATACTTTTGTTCTTTGAATTAGTTTTGTGATGTGGAACTTGTTGCCTGTTTATTAGCAGCGCAAATTGATGACTCTGACAGCAGTGTAGTCTTTTTTCACCCTGTGGGGAATACTTTAATAACTTGTTAAGAGCATGGGGCTTATTATTGTGGCAATCAACTGATGGCTATTGGGTCAAGCAATCTAGCTAGTTGTAACGAATAAAATTTTAGTTGTGCTCTTATTGTTTGATTTTTTTGAGTAGGGACGTTATTTGGTTGTATAAATTTATTGCGAAGATCTTAAAAATAATGTCAATAATATCCTGATTTGTCGTAAAAAGAATCATTATTATCTCGTATGCTAAGATATCCCAAACTCTGCAGTTATTTATCTTCTCTATCTCACACAGACATGCTTATCTAGATAGAGAAAAGGGGGGGGGGGGGGGGGGGGGGGTGTGTGTGTTTGTGTGGTGTAACACGCTACTATGTTTGAAGAAGTCTGTCTCTAATCAGATTGAGCGTGTCCTTAGAGTGTGAGGATATTATGCTTGAAAGGCTAAACAGCAAGAATAGAAAGGCCTATTTGGTTATCTTCAACTGAAAATGAGGAAAGGTGAGAAGCTAGAAGGGAGGGCAGGGCGGTATGTGCTCAATAAACTTGTCTAGCTTGCCTTGTGCATGATCCTTTTTGTCTCTTTTGATTAAGAAATTAATGTACTTGAACGTATTTTATGATTTTTGCAACATATTGCTTGTTAGCTTTTTATGATCTGATGATTATGATGTCTGTTTTATTAGGAGGAGCTCGGGCAGCCAGAGCAAGTTGAAGAGCTGACTATTTGTCAGTGTGTTTATCCTCAAGGGTACATATGGTCTACCAATAAGTAGTTGTGTTGGACTGCAGCATCGTCATTATGTGATTTATTCTCTCTGTTTTATTTTGTACCCACTGTTGGGTTATTGGGGGTGCCATGGGCTATCTATATCAAGCATGAGATTTGCTGGGCTTGCTGCTGTTTTAGCAAGTGTTTTGGTAACTTTATGGCTTTGTAAAGTGGAAAGTTTAGTAGATGTGTAATGTAGTTCATGGAACTTGTGGTTAAGGTTAACTTTATGATTTTCTGTGAAGTTGAATGCCCTTCAGTCTCAGCTTTAGTAATATTCTATACGGCCGCACACATATGTCGGTCAATTAAAATGGTATCATTTGATGTTCTGACTTTTCTTTTTGGTTTGTAATCAAGAATTTTTGTTTTTTACTCAAAAAAAAAAAAACTTTATTTTTCCTTTGAGGTCTCTTCTGGACGGTTACGCCGTTTCCAGTCTCTTAACGGCAACAAATAACAATAGACATATGAGCAATCTACATCTAAATACTATGAACCACATTATAGGGGATAGCAAAATCCAATACATTAGAAAAATAGAGAACATATTCACTTCAGTATTATCCCTTGCACTTTGCCGCACGTCTCCAATCCGTCGCAACCCGCCAAGCGCCCCATCACTCTCTCTCTCTCTCTCTCTCTCTCTCTCACTCTCACAGAGGAACCCACTCCCTCCCTCCCATTCAGCCCACCCATTCAATGTTATCTAAATCTTACAAAAATGGCACTGAATTTTATAAATATAAAAATCATAGCTCTACCCAAAAATTTTCACTCATTTGAAAAAAATCTAGAGAAGATTTTTTAAACTGGTAATCGCAGCTCCGTCCAAAAACGTTTTGGTAGACTACTGTAAATTTACATTAAACAGAATACGGAGGAACAACCAATTTTCCACCTTTGCTATTTTCCACCTTTGCTTTTGGGATAGAACTGATTTCGTTTATCAAGACTTTGTACACCTGAAAGTAAAAATGTAAGAAAGTTCACTGTTAGTCCATCGTACATGCATCTTTTCGATATTTTGTTTGAATTTTACTGCAATTAAAATTGAAAAAAAAAAAAAAAAAACCTCAATGATCATAGGCAGAAACTCAGAAGCAGATTGAAGATGACTTCTTGAATTCCCTGAATCATCAAAAGGGTGAAGAAAAGATTCTAAGAACATGTAGCAGAATGAAGATAAATTGACGAAATGTTTGTTATTTTTCTTTTTTGTATGACTCACTTTGTTGCATTTTTAGTGTTTGGATGGAGTGGGTGGGGCTTGGGCTTGAAAGAGAGAGGGAGGGAGATAGAAAATGGAAAGTTTCTCTAGCGGCCACAAGATTAAAAAATAGTGTCTATGGGCACGTTCTTATTAAATGCCCTTTTTCAGAGAAAAAAAGTTATGCATGCGGGAAGATTCTCTTTTCCTTTTTATCTTTTTAGTGGGAATGTTTTTGCAATGTTCTTCATATTTAAGTGACTCAAATTCTTGACTGCTGAGTTACAGCTTCACTTTCATGGGCTGAGTCTCTGTGAACAGTGGAGAACAAATCTCACTTTGTGTGATCCCATCCAAACTCTGATTTGTGTGAAGAGGACATACTAAGGTTTGCTGCTTGCATTGTTTCCAATAATTGTTGTTTTGGTTCAACTCTGTTACTCGAAGGTTTACTTCTTCCCTTGGCAATTCCCATGACAAAAGTATGCTCTGGGAAAAATTCCCAGAGTTGGAAGGGAAGGTGTTGGTTGGATTCTGCTCAACGAGAAGAACATGTATATGGATGTGGGGGATCTCCATTTCCAAACTAAGAATTTCTACAGAAGAAGTTTTACAAATTGTCGTAATTTTATCTGGCTACTCTTTTTACGATCTAACAAATCGACGCAGACGTGTAAAATTCCAATGTAACTTGCGGCTAAAATATTTGTATGTTATTCCGACATACATATACGATGTCTGACACACAAGTTGTGGGCCGTATTTAAAGCTTAGATTCGAGAATCGGCTCGCTATAATATTTCGCAGCTGCTTTACCAATCTCTTTCTTTTAGCCGTCACTCGTCAGCTTGCTCTCACCACCTGTGCGCACCATCATGGCATGAGAGATGTGGAGGGTGATAGCCACAATTGGAGCCATTATGGCATTTCACCCTGTTCCCTATTTTTAATCAACCAATAATGAGCAGACACATGCATCATTCATTTACCCACGGCACTACCCTACCTACCACTGGAACTCATCCAATGAAGTTTGTCCAGAGACCCCCTACATAAAATGTCTACAGACAACGACCGGATTCAATACAGTCGTTTCTAACGAATCCCGAGACATTAAATATCTCGTCTATTATTACATATAATTTAATAAAAATACTTATAAATAAAAATTTATTAATAATATAATGCGTTTTTTAAAAAAATGTTAAAACATTTTTACTTGCGTAGATAACGACGTACAAAGATCTTAATTTACAGGCAAATTACTAAAATTCTTCCAATATATCCGACAAAATTAAACAATCAAAACTACACAAATTTAAGGATCTGAGATTCTGAATCCTTAATACTAATAATAGTACTAATAAAGTTGGCAATTTATTAGATCACATTATGGCACATGCGCCGGTGTTCTCGTCACTGAAAGCGGTCGTGTAGCGAATCTCGGTGGAGCTGGCACGTGCCAGCTGTGAAATCTGCGGGTCTTGTGCGTTTCGGACGTATCCCGAGGGGGCCTTCCGGTCGTAAACCCCAGGAGCGTATGGGTGTTCGACGACGTCGTATGGGACGTAGGGCCAGAGTTCGGCCCTCTTGCCCGTCCTGAGAGCGATTCGGGACACTACCTTTGCCGGATTCACGTATCCGACGACCGTCACCTTGCTGGCCTTCCTCTCCACGGCCACCTGCTGCACTCCTTTCATTCCCCCCACCGCCTTCTTCACCTTCCGCTCGCATCCCTCGCAGTCCATTTTCACCTTGATCTCCACCGTCTGATTGAATCAATCACCCAAAAAACAATTATTTCAGATCCCAAATACAAGACAAAGTCCATACGTGGCAAAACTCTACTGGCCTCGTTCAGAACACGAATTTTCTAGCAATCACACTGGAACCCTGCCGGCCAAGTCCGGCAATATAGGTTCGTATCCTAGATTAGGCGGGACCTACTTTGCAAAAGACTATACTGGGTGTACTTGGAACGGCACAATTCAGGGAAGAAGCTACCGTTACAGATTCCATGCCCAGTACGAAGATGAGCCAACAAGCAAGAAAACACATAATAATAAACTACTTTCTTGTGGCCCTTTAAAAAAGACAGGAAATTTGAAGGAAATAGAAGGGTGGAATAAGAGATTTTACCTGCAATTGCTTGCGTTTCTTGTACTTGGAGCGACGAGTATAATAAGTGCAATCAAAGAGGTTAGAAAAATGATCCAAAGCACCCATTTTTTTCCACTAGTTTTCTGTGCAACCGAGCAGTGGTTTATGTAGGAATGGAATGGAATCTCTAAGGATGAACAAGAGAAATAAATATCTCGAGTGACAATGATAGCATGCTTGACTTCGGTTGTTTGGAATGGAAGTGGGGAGGTCATCTGCCTTTATAAGCAACC
Source organism: Carya cathayensis (assembly GCA_011037825.1). Classification (NCBI taxonomy): domain Eukaryota; kingdom Viridiplantae; phylum Streptophyta; class Magnoliopsida; order Fagales; family Juglandaceae; genus Carya; species Carya cathayensis. The sequence continues at coordinate 157,040 of QGSO01000223.1, forward strand.
TCACAGAGTGTGATCTCATCCATGCGTTCCCACGTCAAATCTGGATCGTCCGCCATTTAAGAATGGTAATTAAAAAAAGGGAGACGTGGCTCACTGGTATTTTGCCGCGCGTCCTGATTAGCCGTCCACCATGGTAACAGTCGAGCTAAGAATAATCGGTAACTGAGCTGTCTAGGGAAATCCAATCACCGACTGACCGGGAGTGGACCCCGAACGTTACAAGTTGCACCCTAAAAATGTTTTGGCGCGAAATGAGAGAGGTTACTTCCACGCGCTTTCGAAACTGAAATGACGGCTCACCGCCGTCCTCGGTAGCTTTGCTTTAGGGTGGGTGGGACCGGAGCTTTTAAAATGGGTCCCACGTGATGGGGGTGCGTTACCGGAATGGCGGACCCACTTTTAACTTGATAGGGTTTTGATAAGGGCGTATGGGTTGGGGGATGGTCGATTCATCTGTTTATCTGAGTATATCTCCAAAGGGCAGGACAACAGCTACAGCTGGTAGCTACAGCTGAAAGTTCTAGTTGAGAGTTACAGTTAGTTAAATGATGTGTTTTTTTTTTAAATTTATTTAAATGTGTTTTTTTAATATTTTTAAATATATTATTTTAAAAAAAAATTCATAATATTATTAAAAAATAATTACTTAATCATACTCCTCTTAATGATCATGAATGTCAACTGCGTGATGAAATTCGGAGTTAGATCAAGCTTTTTTGCGTATTAACTAGATCGTCAAGGATTGTGACAGTGATGATATATATATATATATAGCTTGCAAAGCTGCTTGATGAAGAGACGTTCATAGCTCTCTTGGTTACGTACCACGATATCTTGATTAATTATCGGTTTACAAAGCAAGAATAATCTAATTAAATTTTGCTTTTAAAAATGAAATATAATGCTATTAATTAAATCTTGAAATCTCACAACACAATCAGTGCAAATTAATATATATATATATATAACAAAAAATATCTAATTAATGCGGTGAGAAACACAAATCACTATTGATAATGGCTGTAATTGATGTTTTCTTTAGTATACTCGAGCGTAGGTTGAATTAGAAAACCTAGGATTACAAACTTAATTATGAGTTCAGCTCTCACTTTCCCATTATCATGCATCCACGTTCAGTTCTGAATTTAACCCAAGTTCTGGACATGGGCCTCTACCTCATTAATTTCGGCCTACTGTTTGTGGCCTTAGAAGATGGGCTCCATAATTCCAGCCCACTCAATTCAACACTCTCCGAGTCATCTTGCCGTGGTTAACGTGTTACAGAGCAGGTCTGCTGTTTGTTTGTTTTTAACGCGAAAGTTCCCTAAATATTGCACTGTGGTGAGACAAAAGAGTTATTTTTTTATTACGTATTAGTCAAAATCGTGAATATATAATTAGCATATTAATTTGGCTGTACATATATAATTTGCATGCGTATGCGCATGCGCATACACGTCACGTATTATATTTATATTGTTGGTGATCTGTAACCTCATGTTCATATATTCTAAATTTCTGGGTACGTAGATCAGCGTTTTGTCCTAGTATCAATCCATATGCCTGTCTCCATGTTGTTTGATTCTATGAATAAAACTTAACTATTCAGTTGGATACATATATATAATACATGAATACGTACAGATCATCACATGGATATTGGATTGATATTGCACACCAGATATTTGTTTATGTTCCTTTGATCACGGCAAAATGGCCAAGTTTCCTTTTGGAAGTTTCGAAAAATACGGTTTAATTTTGACTCTATATATATATAAAAAAAAAAAAATGGTATTGTTTGGTGATTATGTATTCACATGAAGATGGATGGACCTTGTAGTTTATTTTATGACTACATCGACCATAGTACTACCAGAGACATAATGTTGCCTTGTCCTTGCCTGGTATTATTTTCTTTGGCCAATGTTCAACAAATTAATTAATTAAATACTTCGTGTATATATACCATAACGCATACTCTTCTTCTTGTCTTTTTCCCTTCAACGGCTATAAACATCAGTTAATGTTGCCATATGGAAGTGCATAACGCAACGTAGTACTATTCTGCATGGTATATTAAATTTTTTAGGTCTTTTTTTGTCTGAAGTTTGCAGTTTTGAAACAATATATAAAGGCTATTATTACATTTGCAAAGTGTAATAAACAAAGATTGTTAGTTATTATAAATAGGTTTGACACGCCAATTTTTTGTCCCTTTTTTTTTTTTTTTTTTTGTATATAAAATCTATTTATCCTTAATTTCAGAATCAAGAAGCTGGCCGGTGCATGCATCTGAGGAGGCATCCGACGTGTTTAGGGAATCTTAATTTCGAATGCACAATCTCAAATATAGGGTCAGATTTCACAGCTTATGAGATTTTTGATGATGTCCTGCATGCATGGTTATGTTATTTGAGCGACCAATATTCAAAAAGCGAGATCTAGCTAGGTCATTCTATATCCATGCTGACGTACGAGATAATAACAATGTTTGTAAAAACCACCACACTTCTTTGGGGTGGAGTTTTCCATTTATATAGATGTATACAAAATAGAGATAATTTGAATACAAGGAGATAAAATAGAAAAGATAATTACAAGAGGTAAATAACATCTCCTACAATCAAGGAGGATAAGATTAAGGAGGATTCCTTAAATCAATAACTAATTTCTCTACAGTCCCCTGCAAGCTAAGAGTGGGATTAACACAAACTCGAAATTTGGATCGAAAAAAGACATAAAGATCCCATGAAACACTCTTGCTGAAGATGTCAGCCGGCCAGTTGTAAGTGGGACGGAACATGCTGAAGACAAAGAGTTTCAGCAAAAACGAGTTTTCATAGAAAATGATAATCAAGGTCGATGTGCTTGGCGCGCTTGTGGGACTAGGGATTGGAGCTGAAAAAAAAATAGCACTTTTGTTGTCACAAAGAAGGAGAGGCCGATGAGTTAAAGTGACCCAAAGATCTCATGAGAGATAAATGAGCCATAAAAGTTCAGCAGCAGTAAGGGCGAGAGCACGATACTCGAATTCACAGCTCGAACGAGAAACCATGGGCTGTTTCTTGGCACTCCAAGAGATAAGATTATTATCGAGATAGATTAAGTAGCCAGAGGGGGAGCATCTAGTGTCCGGGCATCCAGCCTAATCGGCATCCAAGTATGCAACTAAACCCATAGAAGACAATGAAGTGAACTTGTGACCAAAGTGAAGTGTGCCTTTTACATAGTGAAGGATTCGCTTGACTGCCTAAAAATGAACATCAGTAGGCGCATGAAGAAACTGGCTTACAAAGTTGACTAAATGGGCAAGACCAGGACGTGTAATTGTTAAGTACTGCAAGGCACCAACTAAGGAGCGATAGAGAGTGGGATCCGCAAATGGGGCACCTTTGGAGGAGAGCCGTTGAGAGACCATCATAGGGGTAGGAACTGGTTTGCTATCCAGTAGTTGAGCATGGGCAAGACATCAGTAGCATATTTGACTTGGCTGAGGAAAATGCCGTCTAGGATGTAAGACACCTCAAGGCCAAGAAAATAATTCAATGGGCCTAAATCCTTGATAGCAAACTCAAAGTGTAGCTAGGTAATAAATTGGTTGGTAAGAGCAGAATTATTACTAGACCAACCGATTTATTACTAGTGAGTAAGATGTCGTCAACATAGAGAAGGAGATAAATAAGATCATCTTGCCGATTAAAGACAAATAAAGAAGGATCCGTGCGGCTGCAAAAAAAAAACTAAGTTTTAGTAGACATGAACTAAAACGTTGAGACCAAGTATGGGGTGCTTGTTTCAAGCAGTAGAGGGCCTTCTTTAATTTGCAAACATGGAGAGGTTGGCGAGGATCAACATAGCTCGGGGGCTGCTCCATGTAGACAGTTTCATGAAGAATGTCATTGAGAAAAGCATTTTTGACGTCAAGTTGACATAAGGGCCACTTGTGAGACACAACGAGAGAGAGAACAGCACGAATTGTGGAGGCTTTTACCACAAGGCTGAAAGTGTTCTTGTAAACAAGATCGGGAAGTTGAGTGTAGCCCTTTACAACGAGACGCGCTTTGAAGCAATCAATGGATTCATTGGAAATAAATTTAGTTCGAAAAACCCATTTGGAACTGACAATATTAGTATTGGAGGGCTGGGAAACAAGATCCCAAGTATGATTTGTTTGAAGAGCCTTCATCTCATCATCCATGGCAACAAGCCAAGCATGATTTTTGGTAGCTGATTTAAACCCCTTAGGCTCAGAGGTGACAAGCAAAGCATGAAGCAATGGTGAAGACTGCACGAAGCTAAGATAGGTTGGATTTTGTGTCTTGAAAATTTTGGATTTGGCATGAGTAACCATGGGATGAGAGGCAAAAGGAACATATGAAGTAGTGGCATGGGACGGGGCCATGGGATCTGCAGAAGGAACCAAGTCCGTAGCACATGTAGGTGTTGGGGAAACTGCAGCCGAAGAAGGTGTTGACTCTGCAGCAGAAGAAGAAACCTACAAAGGCTTAACAATAGAGTCATCGGCACAAAAATGACAAGGAGCAGTGGTAGGGACCTGCGTAGTAGTGGGAAAAGATGTGCTGGGTGATGGTTCAAGGGAGCAAGGCTCGAAAAAATTGAAAAAACCAATGTTAGCGATAGAAGTGGCACGGGAAGTATTTGAAAATGGAAAAAAAAATTCTCATAAAATCGAGCATGCCATGTAATATATGTGCGAGAAGTTGCAGTGTCAAAACAACAAAAGCCTTTACGTGAGCCAAGAAAGATACATGGTAAGCTGTGGGGAGAAAATTTGTGAGGTGCGTAATTGCGTAAGCAAGGGTAGACTCGACAACCATAGGGGTGGAAATTATCATAATTAGGAGACTTACTAGATAGAACTTCAAAGGTGAAAGACCACCAAGAATAGGCATAGGCAACTGGTTGATAATGTAGGTCGCTGTGCTGAAAGCGTCAACACAATGCCGAGGAGGAACGTGGGAGTGAAAGAGGAGGGCAAGGCCAGTTTCCGTCACATGAAGATGTTTGCGCTCAGCTCCACCATTTTGGGAAGGAGTATATGGACAAGACATTTGGTGGTGGATGCCAAATTGTCGAAGATGAGATTGAAACCGATTGCTTGTAAATTCGACGCCACCATCGCTTTGAAAAATTGTGATTTTGGTAGAGTGTTTATTTTCAAGCAATTTTTGAAATTTGAGAAAAATATATAAAAAAAAAAAAAAGGGATTTCAATTTCATGGGATAAAGCCAAGTAAAGCGAGAGTGATCATCGATAAATAACACATAATAGATAAATCCCAAATTAGATTTGACGGGAGCGGGACTCCAAATATTGCAATGGATGAGACCTAAAACAACATTAGATCGAGTAGCATTCGAGGAAAAAGGCAAGCGATGAATCTTAGCGAGTTGACAAGTAGAGCAAAGAGATGGATTAGGCAATAGAGAAGTGAGAAATAATTGTCCTTTTTTAGTCAAGAGAGATAGAACATAGTTATTTACATGACCAAGGCGAGCATGCCATAATTCAAAGGAAGCATGTAAATTTTTATTTCTAAGGATAGAAACAAATGCAGAGTTGCCACGTTCCAGCACATAAAGACCACCTTCTCATTTACCTGTTGCCACCACCGTTCTTCACTACAAGAAAAATGGATTTTTATGGCCAATTTATTGCAACGAAAATAGTATTCGCAATCAATTTTCGTTGCGAATACTATTTTTGTTGCAATAAATTGGTTACAAAAACTCATTTTTCTTGTAGTGCTTGTGACTCGGTTTTGTACAACAAAATTATCATGAGAAAAGGTGACAGAGAGAGGAAAATCAGAGGTCAGTTTGTTGATGGACAACAAGTTTTTGGTAAAACGAGGGACAACAAGAACATCTAAAAGTTTAAAATTAGAAGAGGGAGAGAACGTGAAGTGTGAGTAATAGGGAGAGAAGCATCATTTCCCACTATTACGTAGTCCGTACCATGATAAGGCTCAACCTTTTCCAACTAAGAAGGGTCAGGTGTCATGTGATTTGGGGTTACCACCACCCCGAGATGGAGGAAAAGGCCCTTTGGTGGCAATAAAAGCAGTAAAGGAAACAAGGGAGGACCCAAGTGACTTCTGGAAAATCTCAAAGCTTTCAGCTTTGGGAACCAAATCTTTGAAAGTTGGTAATGGGGTGAGAGACATTAGGGCAGTAGAAAAATTAGCACATTCAGTGCCCAATCCTTTGAGATACGAGTGAACCTTGTCTGTGTCATCAATCATTCGGCCCATTGCAGTGAGTTGGTTACATAAAGCTTTAAATGAACAAGAATATTTAGTGACACTTCAAGTGCCATGTTTTATGAGTTGCAAGTCATCCTTGATGCGAAGTTCACAAATCTTGGAAATATGGCTGAAGGAATTTTCCAAAGCAAGCTAGACATCGCGAGCGGTGGTAAGACCAAGGACTTCGGCCATGGCTTCTTCAGTCAAGGAAGAGAAGAGGAGACTAAGGAGGCGTTGATCTTGAAGTTGCCATTTCGCATATTTAAGATTCGATTGAGAAGAATAAGAATCAGAGGCGATAGTGGTTGGAGGCACTGTGATGGAACCATCGATATGGCTAAGGAGATTTTGAAATTGAAGATGAGAGAGGAGTTTATTCCGCCAGAGAAAATAATTTGTGGATGAAAGTTTGATAGTAACCATGTGAATCATGGTGTTGAAAGAGAAGAAAAATCGGCCATGAGTGGATCGAGGATGTTAATCCAAAAAAGAGGCTGATACTATAACAATGTTTGTAAAAACAACCACACTTTTCTGGGGTGGAGTTTTACATTTATATAGATGTATACAAAATAAAGTATAATTTGAATACAATGAGATAAAATAGGAAAGATAATTACAAGAGGTAAACCGCATCTCCTACCATCAAAGAGGATAAGATTAAGGAGGATTTCGAAAATCAATAACTGATTTACTAGAATCCTCAACAGAGAAGATCAATTTATGGATTTCGTGATCAACATGTTGGGAAATAAAATTACGTAAATTGCATTGCACATGACCAAAGACAAGTTTCATTGATGCGTGCGTTTATAATGAAAAGTTATATTTATCGTCCCCGAAACTTATGACATAACGTCAAATGATTGGTAAACATGTGAAATATGCATAACAAATAATTTTCAATAGCTTATAATTAATATCATATGATCATGAGATGGAGAGAGAATCAAGCTGTGCTAAAAAAAAATGATCTTACTCTATTGTAATACTCATGTTTTGGTTTTTGGATTTTTCTCGAATTTTAAAAGAGGTCTATATATATATATATATTACTTCATTTCATCAGAGTCTTATTTAATTATTACAAGCTTGTTGGTGGATTTTTTTATTTTATTTCTCAGTATAATTTATTTATTATGTCTAGCTAGTAATTTACCTAGAACCATCATCACATGATATATATATATATATAAATGTTCTGATCCGTTCAGTCCATATATTTAAATCGGAAAAAAGAAAATAGAAGTGGCCTGTACAATTATCAGATCGAATTGAGCTCCTGACCATGACGGGCAACACGTACATGAGACGTTACACTTTCAAAGACCAGAAACCAGAGGCTCCTCATGCATGAAGATCTCTCTCTCTCTCTGCTCTGATCCCCGTAAAATGAAGATAATATTGAAGATATCTATGTACAATTTGCCAGAAAATAAATCACGGTGTTAGATCATGCGCGCACAGATGTCATGAGCTTCTTGGAAATTACAAGCTAGCTGAAAAAGTCAAGATTTGAATTTTTTTTTTTTTTTTTTTTTGAGAATAAGTCAAGATTTGAAATTAAAAGGCAGAATAATGAATACGCTTTAGAAAAAGCGAATATGTACGTTGCATGCACATGATACGAACGGTCGTATAGATAATTCAATACCCCACACGGAGAGTCATCCACATCCCACCGCGGACTGATCACCCGGCAGCTAGATCGAATATAAAAAACAATGAACAAGCAGTCAAATTTGCACGAGAAGCACTCCAAAGCGTCCCTTTTCTTCAATTTCCTACCTTTCTTTTGAGTTTTTCAATCCTAGAAAAAGAAAGGTACCAGATATCTGGGCCTCACCCCCAAAGACAATTCACATGACTTCCGTGTCGATCGGTCTCCAATAATGTAGAAAAATATCGTGAAATCAACCTGCTGACCGATCGCATGCATGCATTAACCATTAACTCTGACCCGATCCTCTTCTTTAATTATGAGCGAGGGAGCTATATATATATATATATATATATATATATATATAAACGAGCTCCAACATGGAAGAAAATGGCCGGGAAGCTTGCCCTCTTTTAATTTATTTAATATTTTACTAGTACTAGCATGCATGTGCTCGTGAGAGACGCATCATACATGGCTCAAAAAGGTACGTACGTTGTTAATAAAGATAGAGGATCGAGAAAAAAGAAAAGCAATAAATTAAAGTGATTGATGGATGAAAACTTCAAGAGGTTTTCATTTCCTTCTTAGAATCTTATAAAGCTTTTGACAAGTCTATGAAGATTTATATATTAACCTTAATTTTACCCGCGGACACGATATAATTAAAAGTACTAGCCCTTTCATGTACTCCTAATGCTTGCATCATGTCGTAAGCTACTAAGCAATTGCCAATAGCTGGGTATATAGATTCTACAGGCATTGCTGGTGGCTCCCGAGTTATCGTTAGATAAAAATATATATATATTTTTTTAAATTATTTTTTAATACTTTTAAATGTTTTAAAAAAATATAAAAAATTTATAACAATATTAAACAATTTTTTCTTAATAATTAAGAAAAAGAAAAAAAAAAAAAAGGCTAACGGTGGCCTTAATATTTTTCATATATTCATCTAAAACCAACCTTTCATGAAGTACTCTCTCAAAACTAACAAATAAAAATTAAGAATACATTAAATATTTATGTAATTTTTTTCCCCTTGATTTTTCCTCTTTTTATATTAATGTTTTCTCAAACCATGAATATTCTATCAAATATACAACATTAGTACTTACTAAAGATCATAATACTTGAATAATGAGCATCCATGCATTACATTATTCTAGATTTCTAGATCCAATCTCAGTACCATATATTGCGCGTTTGGCATATCTCCGAATTGACTAATTATATGAATATTTAATAATATTAAAACAAACAAATATTTATATTATAATCTATATGTGCATAATGGCTGCTGCATTAACAGAGACAAACTAGGGAACAGAAAATAAAAGAAAAGCGCGCAGAATTTCCGATTAATGACCCTTAACAATTCATTAATACCATTATAATAATAATTAATTACTTATTATTAAGGAGAAAGAGAAAAATATAATAATTAATCTTTAATTACTTATTATTATATAAACCATTAAGTATTATAATTATTGTGATTAATAAATCATATAACAACATTGAATGCTATCTCTCTCAACATTTATATCTTCATTTTATATGTCAAACCGTTAAAACAAACGGTGTTAACTTTAACGGAATTATTGTGATTAATAAATCATATAACAACATTGAATGATATCTCTCTCAACATTTATATCTTCATTTTATATGCCAAACCGTTAAAACAAACGGTGTTAACTTTAACGGAAAAACAAGAAAAACCGTTAAAACAAGATTTTCCGTTACATACACACTTTTTATATATAGAAGATATATATATATTTTTTATTATAACAAGTGGCTATCTAATTTCTATAGTAACTTTTTCTATTTTTCTGTTAAGCCAATCAAGACCATTACTTTCTCATTTTAGGGATATAATTATTTTTTTTACCTCTATCTCATTCTTGATTCTTTATCTCCTCTCATCTTGAATTTCTCTCCCACTCTCCGATGTCAGTCTCTCTACCTACTCCCTCAAACTCACCATCTTATATGTTTATCTAAAACACTCAGATCTTAATCTGAGTAATGTTCAAATATGTAGGAAAAAAATGATAACAAAGAATAACAAGTACAAAACGAAAAAAAAAATTAAAAAGAAAAACACTCAAATCTGAACAAGATTTGTTCAAATATGTCGCGATTAAAAAAATGTATATCAAAACATATGATTTGGATTTATCGTCCAATATCCCAAAAAAATTTCAAATCTTATGCATTCTTTGAGTATGGTGGTAGTATTTATTGTGGCGACAATGATATTATTTTTATTTATTTATATTATTCTAATGTATATTGACTTTAATTTTGAACTAATTTTTTTGTTTTCTAATATATCGAAATATGTAATTATTATACTTACCAATCGATTATTATCCAAAGATATTTATTAAAGTTTACTTTTTTGGTATATATGTATTAAATTATTCATTAATCAAACTTTAAAAAAAATCATATTATTTTTGTAAAAAATATTTTTAATCCAACTAAGCAAATGTTCTTTGTACATGCTCTTGGCCTAGTATTTATATGTATATGTATCCTAAACCCACTTTAGTACTCCACATACCCCTCAACGAGTCAACGTACATGAAGTCGCACATTGTGGAAAGTATCGTACTATCACAGGGTGATAAGGTGGACTGAGCTTTCCTTTTCCTTTTATTTATTTTTTGTGGTGGTCCTTGTGGATCCATTGTTTTAAATATCGTTCTATACTGGCCGATATATTCTGTAGCCATTGGTCCAATACAAGTATTACACATGTTTATATTTCGATAAACATCCTATATATTGGTCAAACCGGCTAATATTTAGGTTTGTATCGGTCTATATTTCTGCCCGTACCAGCTGGTATTTCAGCATTTATTTTATTTTATTTTCATTTTTTTATACTGCAAGCTTATTTTTTTTTATCTAAATTCATTATTTCTATATAGACTATTATTTTATAATATAATTTATATATAGACTATTCCAAAACGGTACCAATATCGAAATATTTCATTCCAGTGTCATGACCGATACAGCTTTCAGTACAGTATTCAAGACTTTGGGTGGATCAAAACCGAGTTGTGAGTATAATTTTCCTACTGCATTTATCTATACAAGACCACGTAGCTAATTTGGTACCTCTGTAACCCCACGACATGATCAACATTAAACGCAGTGAAAAAGGCTTACGCGTAATGGATTACACGGTATGGTTCTGAATAAAGTGTGATTATAATCAGCAATCTTTGGATTGTCATGTCCCCAAGATGGCAGTTTTTTCAAAGGCCTAAGCTGTTAGTTGATTGAGTTTGAAGTTTGAACGGCAGGTGGTGGCCGTGAAGTGAATGGTCTTCATGATTTTTGCCTTTTCTTTTTCCTTTTGGGGCTGTCAATATATAGGAGAATGGTTTCATTGAATGGGATTTTTGAAAGGACTCGGAAGAAACTTCAACGAAAAAAGCATGACTTTCCAAATTGCACAAGATTTCTGTCCCTCAATATTAATTCTCTCCAAAGACTTTCAGCATAAACCAGCACCCTTTTGTCAAAGTACGTACGTCCTAATTCCTATATATGCAAGCTCACAGAAATTATACCAAGGTGGGCAATTTAATTAATTAATGTTTAGCTAGCATATGCTGATCCGTTCACATTTATACTCCATATATAGCCCTAAATGGTGGCGCATAGCATGTCCAAATTACTGCTCCTTCAGGTAAAATAGTCCATGATTAGTACCCCAGATTCAGGCAATTATTATGTCTTTAAAAAAACTGTAAAATCTTCAATATCATTGAAATTTTCACCCCGATTCTTCGGAAGTTATCCTTTAAACCCAGTACAAATTCAAAACAGTTTGGTGGGGTTGGCCTGTTCAGGGAAGTGAGACTCACGGAGTGCATCGTATCACTTTGCCAAAAGCAAAGAAAGTAGTTGGGGAGTTACAGAAAAGACTTTTCATCAAATACGAGACATGAGTTTTTGGCTTTTTTCTCACCTCGGCAGGCATCTTTTAACAATAGTAATAAAACCCTAGTCTTTCATTACAAAAAAACACCTAGTCAATGAAGTGAGAGAGACAAAGGGTCAGAGATCAGAAGGGGAGAGAGAGAGAGACATGGATTGCACACTTGGTGGCAGAGAGCAGTGAAAGGGGGTTCGTTTGGTCAGGGTTGGTGGGCTGCACGTGGGTCCACCACCACCACCATATGCGCTAGCTCGATCTCTCTCTCTCTCTCTCATGCAAACGGAAGAAATGACCATGCATGCATATGCATTCAAAAAACATTGATGATGGCCGTTTTCAAAAGACTTGGGGAAATGTAGCATGAGGTGAGTTTTCCCAATGACTTCTTTTCTGGGTGCCGTCCTACGTGGCCTCGGCCAGGGGAGGGGTCGTGTGTTGCCCGTTGAGCAACGTATACCATCTATAATTATATATTGTTCAAAAAATTATACGTCCATTCAATTTTATATAATTTTTATACCACTACACTAATATTATAATTAGTTATATTATTTTTTTAATATAAAATAATTATTTTGATCAATCACACATATAGAATGATCATGATCATTTAAGAGTTCAAAATTCAAGAGATTAAAAACAAAAGTGTTACTACTTAGTACTATTCCCCGAAGAGAATGAGAGCCTTGCCATTTACCAATGGATTATATATCATTAAATTATATATTTATATTCAATTTTCTGTATTGATCTTCTCCCATATGGCTTTGTGGATTAATTTATAAGATGTCTATTTTATTTTAATATCTCATTACTCTTTAGCGAGGGATGTTCTGTTTCATTTTAAATTCGAATAATGATCCTTAATTGCACATGTTTTAAGTTATTATCATTTAGGTTATGTTTTCCAACAATAAATATGATTGGGGACGATTAAATTTTCATTACTAACTAGATTTTTTCAATTATTGACTAATACATGTATCAAAAGATAATTAAAAGATTGTGGTTAGGAGAATTACAACGAATACCATTCCTCAATATATACATATATATAAACGTGATATTACAATTATTTTTTTAAAAGTGCTACGAGGAAAATGATTCAACGACTTCGAAAGAATTGAACGAGGAGCCGTATGATGTGAAAATCTCATATACGGTTTTGTAGAGTGGCAGTAAGGGTGACTAGCTTATTTGTCAACTTTTCCACTATCATCTCCAAAAAATCAAACTTTCCTTTACGTAAAGTTGCCAGAGTACGTTTAACCTATGGATTTAAAATTATTGCTTATATACTTGGTATTGGCCATAATTTACAAGAACATTCTGTTGTCACAAAGAGATTCTAAAAAAGTAAATCTACAAATTGACACATGGTTTCATATTCATATGATATCTTAGATCTAATTTACAATAAAAGTATATTTATAATCGAACATAGAATTCATGCACGTCAGTTTGTGAATTTATGTTTATGGCATCTCTTTGTAGTTAAAGCATTTATCCTTATTAAGAGTTAATAAATTGGACCTCCAAGTGTACCTACAAGGAAATGAGTAATTCTATTTGAAGGCCTTTACACTACAAGTACACTATCCATTGACATAATTTGATTTGGAAGATAAATTTTAAAATTCAAATCTCATAAATCAAATTATGTCAAGTGAATGATGTATGGTGTAAAGGCTTGCAAATAGCACTACTGATCGCCATGTGACCAAAATTTTACTGACTGAACTAGCTGACACCCACACATGCATTTTGGAATCATGAGTTAAGTATCACAAATTTAAAAAAAAGAAGAAGAAAGAAATCAAAGCATATGAAGAAATATGACATATATATATATATATAGTAGGCTGGAAATCTGAAATCCGGCTTCTATATATCCACAAGAAATAAGAAGTCTTGAGAGGATCGATCTTCCAGATTCTGAAGTACTACTCATGGTATAAGACTATAGGCTCCCCTTCATGAATAACTGATCATGTTCTTGATGGGGTTTTGAAAACCCGAGTATTGCATGATTCCAATAAATAAAAGCATGCCTGCAGTAATTGGTACTTAGGCTACTTGCAATTAATTAAGTTGACGGAAATTAGGCTGTTTTATATTGAGCGGTGGAAATCAATTTCTGTATGTGAAAATGAATGATATATTGAATATATAACCCTATCTTTTGTCAAAAGAATGATCATCAGCATGATTTATCGATGATCGATCGTTGATTTCATGTTTCAACCACCTAAAGTAAATAGCAAACTAGTCACGCACGAATTAATATACCAGCTACCTACAAAATATTATATGTAAAGAGTAATCACAACTTCCAAAAAAAAGCCAATGATCACAATGTTAATGGATACTTCCTTTGACAAAAAGGATAACCAAGTTTCCTGTAGAGAGATCATTTCCCATTTGTGGATAAAGACTCAAAGCATTGGGTTCGATCGATATTGGCGATATTCAAGCAAAAAATATCTGCATGTTGATGCGCATGCATGTGGCCGTGAGTATATATGGCCATGATATACGTACATAAATACATATATACATACATACATATATATATGGGTCATAATTTTCCAAGAGGCATGCATATTGCATGCAGGCCGACAATGAACGCCGTCGTTATAATATTTCGTGATTTTTCTTTTCCTTGTATGTTTATATATATAGTAATTTCGATTTCGTGTGGAAAAAATCAAAGAATATCAATTAATGGAATCGATGAGTAGTTATCCATTTATACATTCATGATAAGTACTCATGATCATGATATCTTGGATTGCAGTGGCCTCGTTAACTTGCTTGAGATCATGTTGTAACAGTTCCTATATATTATGCAGGCCGGCCGGTGCCATGCATTGTTGATTTCTGATCATATGTTCACACTCTTCTAAGCTTATTTTTTGACGGAGACGATTAACATTTAAATATGACTATTATTTTCTCTGATCTTATACATGATGATGTCTCAGATTCAAATAATAAAGCTATTTAAATTTTAAAAGAGATTTTATCATAAATTTCGGATTGAAAAATGATTTGTACAAATATTAAATAAATAAATTATGCACAATTTCTTTATAAACAAATGAAACTCACAAAAAAAAAAAAACTTTTTTATTTTTTATAAATAGAACAAAAGTATGCATATAATTTATATATTTTGAGATTTGTATCTAATATTTCTCTCTCGGATTTCCTTAGAAAAAGAAAGAAGGATAGGAGTTGATCCATTGAGAAACAATTTCGAGAAGGTTTTGACAAGGGAAGGAGTGTATGGGTTTAGTCGTGATTGCAGTCAAATACCAATTATATATATTATAGTGATCAGAATAAATCCTTAATTAATACTTATCATCAACTTCTAATTCCTAAAAAATAATGCTACATACAGTCGTGGAGTACGTAAGTATCGTATAGTTATTTTAAAAAAGTGTAACGTTTATTATTAAAAAATTAATTTATTTTCATATAGATTTAGTATTTATTTATTTTTTTAAATGATTGCACGATACTTATATACTCATGACTATAACTATCATTTATCTTCTTAAAAATTCTTGTCATTCTAGGAGTACATGACCTCATATTTAGCAGTTGCATTATAATTATTAATGCGACAAATTGACACGTACATTTCCTGTCCTAGCAAAACAGAAAGAAATATTTGTTTTTTCTTCCCAAAATAGAGCAGAGAAATGTTCTCATGCATCTTCGTTTTGCATGTTTTCAAAACGGCCATGATGTGATGACCTAAAAATACTTTTTCATCTTGATAAAATAATTTCATCAAAATCTCAAAAGAAATTTTAAATGAACCTGCCATCTTTGTAAACACATGCAAAAGGAAAAAATCTCAATCTTTTTTAACAAAAATTTCGATATACTTCACTACTCTCCCGCTTGTTAAGATTTAGATACGAAATAAGATAGTTTTAGATGAATATTAAAAGTTAAATAAAAATATTATTAAAATATTATTTTTTAATAATATTATTATATTGATATTTTAAAAAATTGAATTATTTATTATATTTTATGTAAAAATTTAAAAAAATTATAATAATGAGATGGGATGAAACACTCTTTAAATCTAAATCATATCTAAACGATTTTCTCAAAATTCTTAAATGTTTGATATGTGAACACTGAGTTAGAAATTAATATAAAAAGGGAAAAGAAAGAAAAATTAATCATACCAGTTGGCCTAATTTCCAGAAGACCATACCGACAAATTAATTGAATTTCTGGTTTTCTCTCCCTCATATATATACAATTTTAATAAATATTATTTATAAACAGGGCTCTGGAGGGTCTATCAACCAAACGGCCACCTGGTATTTTGAATTGAATTTCTCTTTATTGAAAAGAAAAACAATCCCTCTGAAATCTCTGACCCGATTGTTTAGTCACAAAATCTGCATGTGTACGTCGTTGCTTACCGCGTCCCATACATCTCTCTCTTTAATGCTTAGAGTCTTGGTCGAACGAGAAAAAAGAGGAAGAAAAGTTAAAAGATAGAGAGAGAGAGAGCAGCATCCTAGGCCGTCTCTTTTTGCCTTTCAAAGCTTTCAGTTACTTCAGTCAGAATTATCTACTACTATAAATTAACCACATCTTCAATATCCACGCTCTCACCGTCACCACCTTTTGTTATTTATATGTTTCGTGAAACCATTGCATTATACCAAAGAATCACCACGCAGACACAGACACGCACAGAGAGAGAGATAGAGAGAGCCTTTTTTATTTAACAACAAGTCAGGCTTCAGGCTTCAGGGAAACCCATTTGGTCCTTTGTCAGAGAAAGGCTTTAAGATCTGAGGAAAGAGGGGTTTGTTTTCATTTGGTTTTGGTTTGGTGTTGTTCGATACTTGGTGCCTTGTTGTTCTTGTTCTGGAATTTGTGGGTGTTGGAGGGTTGGTTTTCTTTTCACAAATATGGCCATTCAAGCGCAGATGTATTCGGAGAATCTTGGGTTTCCATTGTGCGGCTCACAGGATTGGATCATGGACAATGGTTGCGGTGGTGTCGGTGGGCTCAATCACTCCGGTTATAATCCCCAACAGAAACAGCAATTACCGCAACAACACTTGCAGCAACTACAAAATCAGCAGCAGAGGAATCAAAACCTGTCTTTTGAGAACGGTTCTCTTGCTTCTGCTATGAAAAACAATACCAATGCCCTCACTTTCAATACTCATCTACCAATTATGCAGCATTCTCAAAGCATAGCTTCTCAGTTTGAGAGTCAGAGGCAAGAGATCGATCAGTATATTAGAATACAGGTAAGATATCATACGAGCAAATTTTCACATATATAGGCGTTTTCCGAACGTCAAAATTGGAATTCTATTGTTTTGCCCATGTGATTATCGAATTATATATGGGGAATTGAGTCATTGGGTTTCGTCTTATTTGATCAAATATTGAACAGTTCTTAAGTTCTGATTTATTTTTCTTCTTTTGGAAGCAGAATGAGAGATTGAGATTAGTATTGCAAGAGCAGAGAAAGCAACAGCTTGCAGGACTGTTGAAGAAAATCGAATCAAAAACATCGGTTTTGCTGAGACAGAAGGATGAGGAAATTGCAAAAGCGGTTAACAGAACAATGGAGCTCGAAGTTTTCTTGAGAAGATTGGAGGCAGAGAACCAAGCATGGCAGAGAGTGGCTCAAGAAAACGAAGCCATGGTTGCATCTCTGAACAACACTTTAGAACAGGTTTTAGAAAGGTCCCCTTGTGGCATCAACAATGGAGCCGAAGATGCAGAGTCTTGCTGTGATGTAGATAGAAACCTGGAACAAAATGAAGAAGAAGAAGAAGAAAAGCAAAACAGAGAAGGGTTGTATATGTTGTGTAAAAGCTGTAATATTCGGGGTTCGTGTGTGCTGTTCCTTCCTTGTAGGCATCTTTGTTCATGCAAAGCTTGTGAGGCTCTTCTCGATTCTTGCCCCATCTGTAGAATCGCAAAGAAGGCTAGCATAGAGGCTTTAATTTCCTAGGCAAACTTTCCAGGAAAAGTAAAGAAAGGCAAACTCGAAAAATATGCTTGGTTTTGGTGATGATGAATGAACAGAACCAGTTTAGATACATGCACAGATGCACTGTTCTCAGTTCTTTAAATTTTTAATCCTTACACTTTTACTTTTCGAGGGTATCTATTTTTAGAAATTTGTTTTCTTTTTCAGCATGAGGAAACCGTACACCCGAATTTTAGATTTAATTTCAACCTTAAACAACCAAAAATCAACTGCAGAAAAAGTACAGAGCATCTTTTTTCCATTCCTAAATGCAAATTTACTCCTTTCCCCTTTATAGATTTTTTTCCCATTCCTATTTTTGTCGGGGTAGGTTGATTTGATTTGATTATTCATATCAGATTTTAGCAATTATAGCTGCATTTGACAGTGCTCAATATGCAGTTACAGTAGGGATTGAAAGCAATGTCACACTAACTTGTCAGTGTCTACACTTGCAGGTGTTTTAATGCACAAAAATAATTCTGATTTCTGAAAAGGATATATATATGATCAAAAGTATGCTGCCAAGCTAGGATTAGCTGAAGAACATTGAAACAGCTATGAAAAAGGTGCTCTCTTTTGTCATGCTCCTTTTTATTTGTTTAAATGTTTGCTTCTCTGGTTTGTTTTTCTTCCAGTTTTTTGTCCAACGGTTAAGAAAACGTACCAAAATGTACACAATTTATTAGTCACCGGGAAATGTCAAACACAAGAAAGGAAAGAGTTTTGTGTAGAAAATTGTGTTGAATTATGAGGAAATTTAAGTATCAGTCACGTACGTCTCCCATCTGATACGAAGCTTAGCTTGGTCTGATATGCTTGCTCTGAAATTTCCTAGTTTTGGTTATATGCGCTGCACCCACATGCATGCTGTCTTGCAGTCTAATTAGAAGGAGATGATGAATAATTTTTCGTGAATTTTCAACCTCAATCCTTACAAGTCATCTTTGCCATCATCAGGACTGTAGAAGGTCCATTTACATGACTTGAAAGTAGTTTCAACTACTAATGCATTGGCATGGCACCCATGAGTGGGTTTCAATCACAAGTAAAATATGTGAAACAAGCCAATTCCATTAGACATATATGAATGCAAATCATGACAATAAGCAAACCGACTTGACAGGTAAGATGAAAACAAAGAAAAAATGGGAAAGATGAGCAGAAAAAAAAAGGTAGTGGGGGTGAAGTAATTTCTGTAGGGCCTGGCATGGATGGGGACTGATATCTATATATATCATACATTAAAAACAACAACAAAGTTGAGAGGGGATTTTTTGCTTTTTCCAGTGCAGGGTTGTCCTGATCTTTCAGCGCCTGCATTGCTTTCCACTACAAGCACAGCTTTTAGACTGTAGAGGGATTGATTCTGGTGGTGGGTCTTCAATCAATTTGGTCGCTCTCCGATTCTAACGTGCCTCTGCGCTCTGCACTGCGTGTATATGTTTGAATTGAATGATATTTCCTTGATGATTCTTTGACATGCAAACGTGTGGGGTCCCCTCTCCCCCCTCTGGCAATCAAGATTTTGAGTGAGAAAAAGAAAGGAAAGCTAGCTAGAGCCTAGCGGGGACGACTGACTAACTTTGTTTCGCGTCTTCTTGCTGTCATGTTTATGCTCAGAGAGAGAGAGAGAGAGAGAGAGAGAATCTTGGAGTTGGAGGATTTTACTGCTTACTGCCAGAGAGAGACACGAAAGAATCTACAGGACATGAAAAAAGAAAAAATAAACGATTCGGTTTTTCTCAATTTGGGGGTAAAAGATTTAAAAAATAAAAAATAAAGATATTTTTCGACTGCTTTTATTAAAGATAATCTCGACCGAAAATTTGATTCCGATGATCCGGATCTCTCTAAAATTAAATTCCTTCCTTGGTCTGATCTCCTCATGCTGACAAGAACCTTAACATCAGATCATAAGTCCAAGTTCAAGATGGATATGCTTTGATTTGTTGGACACGATATATGTATTGTTTTTAAAATAATATATATATATATATATATATATATTATATTAGCTCGTACTCAAAAAATTTAATAAAAGCTGAACCCAGAACCTTCTTGTCTAGAACTAGGACGTACTTAGCTTTGCTGTTAACATCACTAATCTCATCATTTTAAGTTGGAAGAGCCACTAAAATGGTTGGATGGGTGGCATTATTCCTGAAGATGACACCAAAATGTAAACAAAGAAAGTAATAACTTAAGCTCATCTTCTTTCGTCACCAATGTCATAATCCAATAGGAGAAGTAACACAATCAATCAACATGTTTGATATTTTTATCTCCAAATGACATAATCCAACTTGCGGAATTATTAATTCATTGAGCCTTGCAATGCAATTGCAATCCAATAAAAAAGCGCAAGATGTCCTATTCTGGGGTCCAACCAAACTGGCCCAAAGACATTCTTATCTTTCTGAGTTGGGGCCCCAAAATCATGCAGTTCACCATACTGCTATGAAGCTATATTCTCAGGTTCCTTTCCTCTCTATGCTTTTGGTCCAATTTGTTTTGGAACTTTTACCTTGTTTACTCAACCCAGATCTTGTCACGTGAACACTTTTGTCGTGGGGGCTATTACAATGCATTTGATGCAATTGTAAGTTTGCAGAGGGAAGCTTTCAATGGCCAAAAAGACCATTGCTGGTGTGTTCGCAAATTCAATCAAGGTAATGCAATGTTTATGGTTAGCTACTATGTTTTGCTTCGGTATCCAGTGAATGTGTCAAGAAATTGTGCAAAATGGAGCTGATATATGCCATTTGTGCAAATGATGGGCAAAAATTCATAAACCATATAACCATAACCACGTTGCTAAACGATCTGAAATCCGATACAAAAGAATCATAAAAAAGTAAAATTCACTAGGTTCGTTTGTACTTAAAAATTACAACTTTCACAAGCCAAAGGAGACAGATTAAAGAGGATGATGATTATTACCAAGACAAGATGCTTTAACTTTTGCGGTAAATAAATTGGATGATCCTTCTGAACTCTTTTTCTAAGACTAACAAGGACGCCTGCAAAATGTTGATCTCGAAAGTTGGTAGGAGGTATTAATATAGGCTATACCCAAAAAACTGGCTAATGATGATGGCAAATCCAAGAGCAATTGCTACAAAGGAAGAAGCCCATGTAAGTTTCTCAGTTATTCTTGGCACCCTATCCTTTAATGCCTGGCTACATGAGCCTATAAACACCGTATAGCTTCCCATTGCAACCACAGTCCCAAACAAGAACATAATAAGAAATGCAGCTCCAGCTGTGCGAGAAGGCAAGGCAAGTGCTGGCAAGACCATCATCAATGCATCTGGTTGAAGCCCATGGACTATCCCAGTGGCAAAAGTGGCAAAACCAATTTTCTTCTTCCCAACTGCTGGGTTTTCAAGTGATTCGTAAATGCTAACATCACACTCACCATTTTCCAAGGCAACACATGGGGTGGGGATTTCTGAAGCTTCCCTTATGCCCATGGCACCAATAGCAAGAAGGGTAACCCCCACTACTCTGGTGCCCCATGTTCGGATTACTTCAATGTGGAGCCGGTCTTTTAACAGCAGAAACAGTAAGCCAAAAATAACCTGACCAGCATCATGGCCACACCCCCAAAGTGCTCCAACAGCAGCACTTTCCATGCGGCTACGACCGATTGAGAGTGGAGCTAAAGCAGCAAGGTGGTCAGGTCCTGATAGTGTGTGTAAGCAACCAGCAAAGAAACCAGTCCAAGCACTACTTAGTAATTCAGTCTGAATAAGTCTTCCCCCAACTGCAGCAGCAGCAGCAGCAGCAGGACCCCCTGCCTTAGCTGCACTTTGAAATGTTGCAAAAGCTGCCGGTGCAAAAACTGGTTGAAGTAAGGTCATAATGAGAGCAGAGAGTACCATACATTTCCCCACATTGATTACCTGTAAAGTATATAGGGTGATCGAACATTTGAAGTTAAAACCATAGTATTAGTATTAGGACTCCGCAATCCATCTTTAAAATGTATCATTATTTTAGGTAAGTTTTAGCTACCACTTTCAAGTTGATTGCAAGACAATAATTGTAACAACCAAAGATGTTATTATATAAAAATCCTAGTTCTACAATAACTTAAAACAGTTCAAACGCAACAGAACTCGCCTACTAGCACCCGGTGCAGATCCTCAAAATCATGATGCATGAATCCTTGTACAGTACAGATACTAATGGTTACAATACAGGCACTGATTACGAAGTTGACATGTTCAGTTTGTGTAAACTATAACCAAATCATGGATTTAATGAGAACTTTTAAAACAAAACAGCACCTCAGCACAGATAAGAAGATACAAACTTAAATTTTAATCCAATATCAAACAGCAAGGATCCAATGGGTGCTTCCAGAATCCAAACATTCATTTTACTAAACATATCAGTTTTGTTTTTTGGATATGGACTAAACAGATTACATCGATTAAAAGTTACCAATTAGGTAGGTTCTGAAATAATGGGGTCGCCATGTAGATAAGTTGAAACCCTAAGCACCAAATACGACGAGGATGAGGTGTAAAACGAAATAAAAATGATAGAGGGTTATATAAGAAAATGAGTTCAAAGCCATGCAGTGGTAATAGGTAAGTGAAAATCATATTCATATACATATTAATTGAAAACATCATTTCTGGCATAACCCTCTTTATGTCTGCTAAAAGAATACTAAAGGATATAAACCAAACTGCTAAGCTCAATGTTTTGAAACATTAAGAGATTGGTCTATGGCACTGGACACCATGTTTGTAAACTCCACTTCTTTCCTGCTAGTGAACAAATCACCCACTATTCTCCCAATTCAACCAATAATACATGGCAAAAGGTAAACACAAAAACAAAACAAAAAATCTTTTTGATACTAGCATCTGGATGCATGTTTCATATTAAACAACATCAAGAATTTTTCATGATATTCAAAAGAAAGAACCTGGCCTCATTCAGCAAGTGGCATAAAATGTCTAATATTTAGATTTACAGTTCCTCATCTTATTGTAAAATATATGGCCCTTCTGCACCCTTTTCACTAACCTCTCCTCCACAGGGTGCACACAGATACAAGCATGTTTATTACTTTTTTATGTATCAATTTAAGTACCTGGGAGGTCATGTAAAACTACCAGAATATTCTTCACCTTATAGACATCCAATGGCTAAAATTTATCTATACACGCTTACCCATCCCCACTTATGGATATTAATTTATACCCTTTTGGTTATGGCTATATTTTCACCGGGAAAGGGTAATTAAATAACCATTTTTATTAGTAATTATATAACCTTTTAAAACTTCTTGAAACGAATTTGGAAAACTAAAAAGAGAACGGTGTTCTTTAATTCGTTGGGTTTGTATTCCAGAAAAAGAAAAGCAACAAGAAAAATGGAACCAGGACAACTGTAATAGAAAGACAATAGAGATAGCCGTTTGATTTTCTTTCTTTCTTTCTTTCTTTTTTAAAAAAATTATTTTTTCGTGACGACTGCACAATTTCACATTTAGCTGCCTGAACATGTGCCCTAATCCTTCATGAATTGCGACCAAGTTCTCGATTTAGCTGGGACATATAAAAACCCTCCTAGAACGGGGAAAAAAAGATGGATAGCAGAACATAATGCCTAAAACGCTCAAGTAAGTAAGTGAATTTTGGTATTTTGGCTTCCCTTTCCTCATTCAGAGAACCGAACAATCATTGTAGCAAACGAGCATTTGCAATCATAATAGAAGACCCCACAAAGGAAAAATAAACAAGACAATTTTTACAAAATAATTTCACAGAGATCATACCTTTTGTTGATCAGAAGTCCCGAGTGAGACCTGTTTGAGAAAATGGGATTTGGGCAACGACCCAGCTGGCGAGCCGACCAGGGAAGAAGGTAGAGCTGGTGAACTACTCGATGCAGACGACGAGCAAGAAGAGGAGGAGGAAGATGGGTTTTTCCTTTTGCAAGAGAATGAGCTGAACCGTTTAGACTCGGGGCGAGTTGGGTGGAGAAAACCGAGTCTGGCCGAATCAAATCCGCAGAGCCGATGATGGACAAAGGGAGAGAGTTTCGGGCGAAGCTTAAAAGGGGTTGGAGAAGATGAGTATAGGAGCCTTTCCATGGCCTCTGGTGTCTCTCTCCGTCCGTCTGGGGAGAGAATTAGCAGAGAACAGCGAGCGAGAGAGAAGGAGAATGCGACGAGGGTGGTTGCGGATAAAGTGGCTCAGAGTTTAACTGAAAATTGAACACAAAGGATTCTCATAGTGTTTTATGGTAATTTTCGGTTGAGCAGATACAAATACACTTCCTACATCAATCGATTTTTTTTTTTTTATTTAAAAAAATATAATTTTTTTTTTTAAAATAAGAAAATTTCTTATCTTATAAAAATCATTTGTTTTTAATTTATATCGTTTTATTAAACATATACCTTACATATTAATATCGATGCACGAAATATACTTATAAAAAGATTTTTCTTTTTTGAATCCTTTTCATTACCCTGTCTTTATAGGAAACAACTAAAAAAAATTCTCGTACTTCAAAAATATTGTTCAAAAGTTCTCATGTCATGTCTTAAAAAATGTCAATTTATTATTCAAAATGGATAATAATTTGCTTACTACTTCCTATCACTTATAAATAAAATTAATTTATCCGCAAAATGAAAAAAATGAATGACTATCAAACCTACGACATTATTATTTCCAAAACATTAACCTCGGATAATTGTGTTAATTTGTACTGGTTTCCAAGTAAATTAATCCAAATAATTGAATAATGTTAAGTTACAAATTACAATAAACCAACTTATTGACTTGGACAAACTAAAAAGTTGTTGCTTTGAATATAACCCATAATGTCATGTCAGCTTTTTTTTAGAATAAATATTTTATCTCATCTCATTATTATAATTTTTTTAAATTTTTATATAAAATATAATAAATAGTTCAATATTTTCAAATCTTAAAATAATAATAATAATATTAAAAATAATATTATAATAATATTTTATTTAATTATAAAATTTTATTTAAAATCATTTCATCTCATCTTACTATTTCGTAACTTTTTTTTATTTTTTTTACCAATATCCATGTCCATTGATCAACAACTTCGTGTCGGCCATCATCATCATTATTTGACCAGTCCAAAAGGAGCTACAGGCCTCCTTGTGTCCACATTAGCCATTTAATTAGCCCATTGAAAACAAAACAAAATAATGCCTTAAAAAGTCTGAAATCTTATTTATTTCATAAATTTGCTAACACCTACTTGGTGGGGTGCATTATAATTTATATATTATTCAAAGGTCAATGATCTGAATTGGATGTCAAACACCACCATTTCTTCGGTTCTTCTTCCTAAGGGAGTTTGCGTCAAGAAAGGAATGCGAGGCTAAGAATAGGTGTGATCCTCATTCACGAGGCAGTCCGGCTATGAGGTAACTCGGGAGTTTGGCTTCATTACTCTCTGCCTCAGAACACGTGAAACCCAAAACACGTACCCAGCTCGCGCTTTCCGTCGCACAGCGCAGACAGTCCTCGCGCTTGGGTGTGCGCAGCACACGCACATATGGACGAAAGTAATGAATACACCAAAACTGGGCTCTCAAGTTGCTATTGGGTGGTTACAAATGCCAAACGAAATCCCCATGCAGTTGGGCCTGAGTAAACCAATGTGGGCCACACCGCTATCTTTCGTTGGGCTTATTTTGGATGAAAACGATGATGTAGACATTTCGGTTTGATAGATTGGGTTGGGCCATCAGCCCACCAGAGTCACCTTACCCACTTTTTGTCATTTTTGGGAGTAAAGGGCAAAAAGGCTCCTTACGTCAGTGGCCCAGGTCATTTTACAAAAATAATTTCACTTATTATTGAAATAATTTATTCAGTTTAAGATTTACAAGCCTCTACATTCTTTTTTTTTTTTTTAAATGAATATAAAACTCACGTGAAAAATCTAACTATAGAATATATAGAACTTAAGTACAAGAATCTTACACCTAGCACTCTTTTTTTTTTTTTTAAATAAATTAACTTTTTATTGAAGCAAGATTTTTGTTGTGGGAGTATAATTTATCTTTTGTAAAAGATTGGTCAGTTTTAATATTTTTACAGGCAAACAAGCTGATCTCACTGGTGAAGACAATATGTTACGCTGCAGCTTGCACTGCATTTGCACCATAACATTCCAAGTTTATTTAGAAACAGAGTCGGTGCAATTTGAGAGCTGTGTGTTTTACTTGGCAGCGTCTCCGGCAATTAGCTTTCATGGCCAAACCTGTTTCGATTGATGTTTGGAACCCAAATGGTAAATACAGAATTGTTAGCACAAAGCCCATGCCCGGAACTCGCTGGATCAATCTCTTAATTGAACACGATTGTCGGGTCGAAGTAATTTCATTTTCTTATTCTTCTCTCCAGCGAGTCTCTCTTCTTTTCATAGTTACTCGTCTTTATTTATGGAGTTTTGGTCATGTTTTTGTAGACTCTTTTTTTCAGATGGAATATGTTGTGCACAACGCGGCTGACAAGTATGGTGTTGCTGTTGGAAACACTCCTGTAAGTTCTGTTCTTGTTTGCTTTTATGTTTTGTGTCTGTGTCATGCTTGCTTTTTTGTAAGAATGCTCTACATGTTTACTTGGTGCATGTGTTCATAGCCCTGGAGATTTGTGATATTACTTGACTCATCATGCATGTTTGGTCATATATATTAGCAGTGCAGTTTGATGTTAACTAATATTCGATCCTGCATTTGCAAGTATTACGATTCATAACATGTTTAATTCATTATGTATGGGCACCTCAATACTATGTACAGGTACTTAATTTGTTCTGTTCACAGAAGGTCGAAATTTTTGATTTAGTGTGCTGGTAGAAAGAAGATTAATTCATTGCTCATGTGGTTAGGGAGTACTTACAGAGAGTACGGCAGAGCTGGGAGCTTCACTTTCTTTAGTAGCTGCTAGAAGAATGGTTGAAGCAGATGAGTTCATGATGGCTGGCCTATATGATGGGTGGCTTCCTAATCTGTATGATCCCTATTATACACTACACCTTTCAGATGAATGAGTGAATGGGTGACTAAGATTCAGATGATGAAGAAGAATGCACAATTTGGCTTTCTTTTTCCAATAGGTTTGTGGGAAACTTGCTTAAAGGACAGACTATTGGGGTGATTAGAGCTGGACGTATTGGATCTGCTTATGCCAGAATGATGGTAATTTCAGTCACATGATTCTACCTGAATTTCTTAAAAACTAGGCAAATTGACATGATCAAGTTTAGTTTTTTGGATGATGACTATTGACGAAGCTGATTTGACGTCTAGCTAGAGTAATAAGTCATCCACTAGAAATTACCAGACGACTATTGGAATTGATTGCTTTAAGATGTTTATAATTGAGAAAGTATATCATGCTATTTTCATCTGTCAGCATAAAAATGCCTAGTATCCGTGATATCTGACTTGTTGCAATCAGTTGTATAACACAACATTTGGACAAGAATAAAAATTTATGTTATAAGCGTAGGGAATAAAGACTTTATCATTTGAAAATCATAGCATTTAAAAGTTCTCCCAATTCTTCAAATCTTTTCGCTCCTTATTTCTCCAAAGGTTGATTTTGTAAGATTTTTCTTCCCTACTCTATACAAGTGAAGTGAGTTGATTACTACAACCACTAATAAACTTTGTATTTGAATGTAGTTTACTATGTTGACGGGAGTGCATTTGTTCTATCGCAACAGATTGAAGGATTCAAGATGAACCTAATTTACCATGATCTTTACCAAGCCACACGCCTAGAAAAGTTGTTGCGGGCATGTATCAGTGGACAATTGATGTTAACAAGCTCTATACTTTATGTAAAAAACAAAAAAGTGGTGCACTTAATTTCCTCAAAATAAAAGGAAAGATAACATGAAAAAAAAAATCTTTGTACTTTCTTAAGGCTTAATAAAAAATGTTCCTGAATTGCAGCTTATGCTGAGTTCCTAAAAGCCAATGGTGAAAAGCCTGTGAATTGGAAAAGAGCAGCCACCATGGATGAGGTGCTTCGAGAGGCAGATGTGGTAGGATGTCATGAGGAGAGTTTAATGTGCCTTCATTATCTAAAGATGGTGTTTAGGTCTCAGTAAAATCATATGTTATTGGAACTCTGCAGATAAGTCTTCTCCCAATCTTGGACACAACCACTTATCATCTGGTTAACAAAGAAAGACTATCAATGATGAAGAAGGTAATATCATTTTCTTGTTCTCAATGATGTGCTTTATCAGACTCATCTACTCCTTTCTAATAACACGGAGTCTATATTTTTAGTAAGCACTCTTGTGAACTGCAGTAGGGGGCCAGTTTTTTATGAAGTAGCTCTCGTGGAACATTTGAAGGAGAATCCTATGTTTCAAGTTGGTCTCAATGTCTTTGAGGTAACCTCCACACCTGAATCTTAAAATTAGATTCATAGAGATGAGAAAAATTTTTCGAGTTAGTATGTGATTCGTCTATCAATTTTGTTGTATTAGGATGAGTCCTACATGAAACTAGGGCTTGCTGACATGAAGAATGCAATTGTGGTACCTCACATTGCTTTTGCTTCCAAGGTAATATTGATGGATTCTTTATGTTGACAAAATGTGGGAAACATATGAATAGATCACCTATCAGCCTAGTTCCATTGAGATACTTAAGTTACTACAACAAAACTAACAATGTTCTCTTGTGATTTATGTAGTGGACTCGTGAAGGAATGGCAACACTGGCTGCTCTCAATGTACTGGTACGAACATGGAAAGTTGAAACTTTAAAATAACAAAAAATATCGACAAAATTGATCAAGTTCCATATTAACAAGGCTCTTGCGTGACTTCCTAAAGAAACTGGCATTCACCTTCCCAGCTTATAGGGAAAGATCAAGGGATATCCAATTTGGTCTGATCCAAATAGGGTAGAGCCATTCCTAAACAAGATAGTTCGTCCTCCAGCTGCATCTCCAAGCTTTGTTAATTCTAAAGCTTTAGGTAATGTTGTCTTTAAAGTGTTGCTAAAATCATAGTTGTGACTCGCAAATCTCTCAAGTCTTATTCTAAAGGTAGTTTTTTGTCTCTCTTTTTTTTTCCCCCTTTTTGTATTGCAGGTTTGCCTGTTTCAAAGCTATGAGTATGGAAGCTGATCCCAAAAGGGTCTTCTGGTGCAAATTGTCTAATTCTTGAATGTTGGAGCATGGGCTATTGATAATGTATATCTACTTTACAATCTTATATTACTAACTTTACAATTATGCCAACGCAATGGATTGCCCATAAAGCCTTCACATCTATTTGCCCTTATGAATGGGCATTAGTTGCTTAAATTTTGAGGCCCTTGCTCCTGAGGCTTTGCCAATAGTCTGTTTTGAGGATGACACTCTTTTTATGCAATCTCATGTACAATCTTTTATGTACCAGTTTAACAAAGCAAATCCAAAAGCCATATCCCACTTCTAAAACCTGGAGATGGGCTTCTTTTCTCCCTGTTGATGGTTGAGGTAGTCACCAATGAAGCTTTTATCATGGAGAAAAGCTAACAACCGGTCGGGTGTCATTTACATATTTACACCGGCCAATAGAATCTCAACAGATATGAGATTTATTTATCTTACTGCAAGTACTAGTGTATAGAATCAATTTATTCCCTTATCTTCTCTGAGTTCTCTCTGCTCTACCCCTGAGCCATCTCCCCTCCTCTTTTCCTATACCATTTTTCCCTTTTATCTTTTTACCCCAACGCACCTCCCGAAAAGATCCACATAGAAAATTATGCTGTAAATTGGTTCCAGCTTTATTCATTGAGAAGCACTTCAAGACAAAATAACTCTCCAATCCTATGTCCATGGACGTCATTTCTCATGAAGTTGGGCTGATAAAAATCCTCATCAGGAGTGGGTTCTCATTGATAGGCTCCCTCCCTGAACCCTCAACTGTTGAAGCTTCAAGCATCTCTTGGCTAGCAATAGCATTCAACAGAAGATGAAGGCCAAAGTTAGAGATGTAAGGACGGTAATTGCTATCCAAGAGTATATTTTTTGACTTGAGGTTTCCATGGATTTCCATGGATTACGAGCTTCTCAAATCCTGTATGGAGATTTTCCAATCCCTTGGATATACCAATTTAGATGCTATAAATAATGGCCCATGTTTGAGATTCACCATTTTCATCTGTCAATACGAAACAGAGGTGGGTCTGTTCAAAATGGTTGAATTTCAAATTAAAATATGCATCACAAAGAAATTAACTCAGAAAATTATTGAGACTATTTATGCAAGAAAAATACATTGTCCAACTAAGAAGAAGGGGAAAAATAAATCTCATATATGGTTGAGAGGCCAACAATCGAAGGAGAGGGAGGAAGAAAGTGAGTTTTCGAAGGGAAGGAAGTGGAGATAATATTGCAAATTGACGGGGGGAGCAGGTCGACGGGGGTGGAGAAGAGAGTGCTTTATTTTACACAGAGAGAAGAAATGAGAATACAAAAAAATGTCATCAGGTAGATACATGACTATTCTCTACTTTGTTGAAGCTCATACATGGCAACACCTCATTTGCTGGGGTAAAAAATGGTTTGACACCCGACCGGCCTCCAGCGTCTCCCTCATTTTATCATGACATGCATTGATTTTTCGAATGCAGTATGTGGTATTATTTTTGAGAGAAAAGAAGTAGTGTTATGAAATTAAAAAAGAAATAATATTACAAGAGAAAGCGTTGTTATTCAATATTGAAATCATCATTTTTTTATATAAGTGAATGACACCCATATATATAGAAGTACAAAAGTGGTTTATATATAGCTTAAGTCATAATTGACAGCTAAGGGTGGTCATAATTGATGGCTAAAGGTGGTTATACAAGTCGGTTTATAACACTCCCCCTTTGGATGACCATACATACAGAATATGCCTCAATAAAACCTTGCCGAGAAAAAAGAAAAGGAAAAAAAAAAACCCAATGGCGAAGGAAAAAAAATACAGTATTCACGTATACTGCCAAGCGTTTTAGGATTGTCCCATTAAAATCTTGCAAAGGAAAACCCAATGAGAAAAAACCTTAACGAAGGAAAAAGAATACAATTAGCACTAGTCTTCAAAACATTTATTCTCCATAAAAAGTGCATTATGATAGGTTTTGAAGTTTTTGCATTCTAATATTCTGCACAATCTTCTTAAATATTGCATTTGGTAATGCCTTAGTGAATAAATATTCCAAATTATCACTTGATCGTATCTGCTTGACATCAATTTCACATTTCTCCTCATGAATTGCAATGATCTTTGAATGATTTGAATAGGTAGTAGATAGTATTTGCTTGACAGATCTCCATGATGTAGCATAATTTCCATAAGTAAATATATATCTAGTTTGAGATCTACCTTTGTGTGGATCTAAAAGATAACATGCATCCGCATATCCAACTAATTTTGGACTTGATCCATGTTGATAAAATAATCTTGTATCAATCTTACATCGGAGGTAACGAATGACATATTTAATACCATTCCAATGTCTTCGAGTTGGTATGGAACTATATCTTGCAAATAAATTAATTGAAAATGCAATATCAGACCGAGTACAATTTGCAAAATACATCAGGGCTCCAATTGAACTGAAATAAGGTACTTCAGGATCAAGAATTTCTTCATCGTCTTCACAAGGACGAAATTGATCTTTCTGCACACCAAGTGATCGAACAACCATTGGAGTACTCAGGGGATGAGTTTTGTCCATATAAAAGTACTTCAAGTATAGTGAAAGGTCTTTGCGTTGATGCATCTCAATATTGTGTACCAACTATTTAAATGATGCAGTAGGTAATGTTTTGGTAAACGAATTCGCCATATTGATTCAAGATCATTTTAACATTAAATTCACTACTCTTCTGGAGTTGTGCTCTTCTAGAGTTCTTGTGAATAACATAGTTAGTGGAAAAGTCATCAAAGTTATGCCGCCAACCTCCATATTCAACAAAAACGGTGGCCACCAACTCTTATAGAGCTGTCAAGCACCATAGGGTTATGATGCTACATCTCTTATCTCTTGTAGAGAGATGCTTCACGAGAGATGTTGTGAAGCAATAGAGATGCTTTGTCATTCCTTTTACTCACCTGAGGATGTTGCTCTTATGATAGGAGCAGAGATTCATTTTTCTGGAATGAGTTATTCTGATGTCGTTTCAGAATCAAGATTTCTTAGTACTCAATATTCTGCCTTTGTTACGATCATGTTTCGGAGGTTATTAGCTAAAGTGAATGAGGTCAACCAACTCAATAATCAAATATCTTAATTGCGTTAGAAATTCTCTGTGAAGAGTCGTAAGAACAAGAAACTGAAGGAGGAGAATAAGACACTAAAACAGTATGCCTGTGATCTTCAGCCACGTATAGAGGATCTGGAAAAAAAAAAGAGCTCAAATACAGGATCAACAGCAATGTATATTTGAAGAAGTCCAAAGACTTAGAGAATAAGAACAAGCTGCATTTAATTTCATCGTGGATATCTAAAAAAGTCCAACTTCTAAGAGAGTAGGGGCAAGTTGCTTTTACTTTTATGATCTAATAAATAACTGTAGGATATCTTTGCTTAACGTATCCTCTATCAATATATGTCATTTTCTAGGGGTGAAAGTTGACCGGTCCGGACAGGCCAATTTGGACCGGTCCGGTCTTAGTCTTCCTTTTAGTGGACCGAAATCATTCGGTCCGGTCCACGGTCCAGGGGTTTTTCACCCCGGACTGGACCGAATGAAATTTAATTTAATTTAATTTTTATAATTTTTATATATAATATATTGATTATATAATAATTGTATATAATTAATTATATAATTTTCATCTAACCTAATTCTATCACTAACTTGCCATTAAGTAATTATTAACTAATACTATTATTTAGAATTTTATACTAATACTAATATTTATACTAAATTACTAATACTAATAGAGTAAATTAATATTAGAGTCTAGACACTAGACTCTAATATGGTATAAAAATAAAATAAATACTAATAGTCTAATATAGAGTATAGTTATATAACTTAAACTTAAACTTATACTTATACTAATATGGACCATAGTTATAACATATACTAAAAATTAAGTGGGTAGTCTATAAATAATATTACTAATAGTCTAATATTAGTATAACTATACTAATTATAATAACTAATCACTTAACTTAATTATACTATATTATATAGTTATTATATAACTATACTATATTACTAATAAGTAATCACTATAAGTCTATAACTATATATATTTAGTATTAAAGTATTGTTATATTCTTTAATGTATTTACTATTAATTACTAATACTATTAAGTCTTAAGAGTTATGGTATAAATTACAATATATGTATAATTTTATACTAATACAAATATTTATACTAAATTACTAATACTAATAATCTAGACTCTAATATGGTATAAAAATAAAATAAATACTAATAGTTTAATATAGAGTATAGACTATAGTTATACAACTTATACTTATACTAATAATTAATATAGTTATAACTTATACTAAATCACTAATACACTATAACTAATATTACTAATATATAGCTATACTATATTACCAGTAGTCTAATAGGCTAATACTAATACTATTATATAGTTATACTAATTATAATAAGTAATCACTATAACTTATAAGTCTATAACTATATATATTTAGTATTAAAGTATTATTATATTTTTTAATGTATTACTAATACTATTAAGTATTAAGAGTTAGGGTATAAATTATAATATATTTATAATTTTATAATATGTATTATATATTCCATAATGTATTTTGTATAAATGTGTTGCCATATATTATATAATAATATATATTCCATAATGTATTTGTATCAATGCTATAATATATTATTAATAATATTATACTAAATCACTATAACAATATAACTAATACTAATATATAGTTATGCTAATAGTCTACTATTACTAATATAATATAGCCAAATTGAATTACTAATAATCTAATACTAATACAATTATATAGTTATACTAATCATAAATTCATTATAACTAAATCATTGTAAGTCTATAACTATATATATTTAGTATCAATGTATTACTATATTATGTAATGTATAACTATTAACTATAATATAGAATACTAGTATAACTGATCAAAAAATATATAGTACTAGTATATATATTAATGTATTAACATATTATAAAAGTTATAGTATAAATTATAATATATCATATATTTGTAAATTTATAATAGTATTAGTATAGTTAGCTTAATATGTAATATGTTATTATTAAATCACTATAACTACATAAAGTATTAGTAATAAGAGTATTAATATTATTTAATATAGTATTACATATAATATTACTATCATTACATATATTTATTAGTTATAGTATTAGTACTAGTATAGTTATTAGTACTAATAGACTAATAGTATTAGTTATTAGTATTACATATAGTTACATATATTACTATTATTACTATTACTATTACATATAGTTACATATATAGTTATCACTATTACTATTATTACATATAGTTATTAGTTATAGTATTATTACTAATAGACTAATAGTAGTAGTGTATTACTAATATATATATATAATAGTATACTATATGTATATATATTAAATATATCACAATATAATTACATAAGTATTAAACAAAATGTCATTGAAAAAAAAAGAAGTCAAAGGGTGGACCGACCGGACCGAATGGGACCGGACCGGACCGGTCCTTAGGAAATTCGATCCGGGACCGGACTGGACCGGACCGAATTCACCCCTATAATTTTCTCTATAAAAGAGATATTCAACTCATCTTCATTTGCATCCCATCTTCTTCACTTTTATGTAATTAATCTACATTCTTACTCTACAATCTTTCTCTGCATTCTTACTCTGCAATGACCCAGCAATCTTCTCATGACTAATATATGAGGTATTTTACACCTCGTTCACCAGTTGTTTCTGCTTCTACCATAGGTGCTATAATGTAATACAAAAATGATCTGACTAATAGGTTAAATGATGATTCTATCTACGAGCCTGTGAGTCTCGGTATCCGATACTCATCAACCATTGTTGTATTTTCTTAACGACTACAATCCAAAAGTTGTGAGGTTGACAAACTTAACAAGAAAATTTCTATCATTTAGCGATTTCTTCTGGAGTCCAACATAGAGGTAGAAGCAATAAAGTAAGAGAATAGGAATTTAAAATCATTGCTTGACTTTTATTTTCAATTGCATACTCCTTTAGATATGGATTCCATGCAAATCTACGAAGAGCAAGATTGTTTAAAGAATGAGGCGAAGAGCCTCAAATTTCTATAAATTTGTTTAGAGATAATAAAATAATATTTCACAAATATTTACGTTGTGTTTCTATCTTCTAGTAAATGTTCTATGTGCTTCATTTTATTTCTCCTTTAATCATACACATTTCTTACAAAACTGTAATATGAATCTAAAATACTAATTGCATTTAAAAGATGGTATTTCAAAACTAATAATTTCATTCATCTCCCCTCGAAGCCGAAAGGGTTTTTGATTTATATTTCAAATATGTACAGTTTTCATAAGCTCTTCTGGAGCCAAAATGACATTTAAATCATCTATATAAAACTGCAATAAAACTAATCTAGATACTAAAAATATATGGAAAATAGCTTGTTCCACATGCTTTTGGATTGTTTTAGATCATGTAATGGTTTTTGAAACTTGATAGAATAAGTATTTCAGGACTATATGTTTCATGCATTTCATATCTAGTGATCCATATAAATATGCAATTAATCATGCGTACCCAAACTCTCAATAACTATCAAACTAATAAAAACCTCAATATAATTTCATCAATTTCCATGGCATATTAATATTATTTATGCGATAAACCGACTCATGATTTATATATCACATTTTCATTTCCTTTATACAAATACCCACTGATATTCAACAAGTATCACATCTTAGGTGTTTGAACTACAAGTTCATATGTATCACATTTTGCCAGTGATATCAATTTCGCAGGAATTGTTTCTTTCTATTTTAGCCAATATTTTTACGTCGGTATTCTTCGACGGTTCTTGACTCACTTTCTTCATTACTTCTGGTAATATCAAGTGCCATCTTATATGAAAATATGTTGTCGACAACAGTTTTATTTTTATCCACAATTTCTCTAATGCTCATGAAATATATCGAGATCTGGTTATTTTCAAGTACCTGTCCCTCTTCAAGAGAAGACATTTCATGAAAAATCTCTTCAAGATGTACTCTTCAGTAGTTTCCTCTTCAAGAGGATTATTCTTCAAAAGATACTCTTCAAGAGAATTATACTCTTTAGGAGTTTTTATTAAGAGAGAATTTTGTATTGAAAGTTTGGATGTATCTTATTGCTTGTTTTTGTAGGTACGGCCTCTTCAGGAGCATCAATTTCTTTTCTTTGTGCTTTTCTCTTTCGGGATGCTTTATTTTTTGTATCAATAGGTCTCCCACGTATTTAGACATGTTTTATGTTCATTAGACTATTAAATTTTTTAATTGTCTTTCGAGAACTTCAATCCTCGCTGAGATTTTAACAGTTAGAATACGAAACATTTTTATTTTATTACAAATCAATTATCATCTGAACTTCTAGTTTACCTATGAAAATCAAGATAACGTTGAATTATTTCATTTTATTTGCTTCAAACAAATTTTTGTTTCTGCTCATGGTGGGAAGAATTTATAGTAAAAGAATTTTCTGGTTCTTTTATAGACATCTATATGAAAATTATTCGACTATTTCTTTCTATTTTGACCAATATTTTTACGTCGGTATTCTTCGACGATTCTTAACTCACTTTCTTCATTACTTATGGTAATATCAAGTGTCATCTTATATGAAAATATATTGTCGATAACGGTTTTATTTCTATCCACAATTTCTCTAATACTCATGAAATATATCGAGATCTGGTTATTTTCAGGTATCAATCCCTCTTCAAGTGAAAATATTTCATGAAAAATCTCTTCAGGAGGTACTCTTCAGTAGTTTCCTTTTAAAGAGGATTATTCTTCAGGAGATACTCTTTAGGAGGATTATACTCTTCTGGAGTTTTTATTAAGAGAGAATTTTGTACAGAAAGTTTGGATGGATCTTATTGCTTATTTTTGTGGGTACGGCTTCTTCAGGAGCACCAATTTCTTTTTTTTGTGTTTTTCTCTTTTGGGATGCTTTATTTTTTGTATCAATAAGTCTCTCACACTTTTAGACATGTCTTATGTTCATTATACTATTAAATTTCTTAATTGTCATTCGAGAACTTCAATCCTCTCTGGGATTTTAGTAGCTAAAATACGAGACATTTTGATCTTATTACATTCATAAATCAATTATCATCTGAATTTCTAGTTCACCTATAATAATCAAGATAACGTCGAATTATTTCATTTTATTTACTTCAAGCAAATTTTTCTTTCTACTCATGGTAGGAAGAATTTATAGTAAAAGAATCTTCTGGTTCTTTTATAGACGTCCATATGAAAATTATTCGACTTGTCATAATTGATTTCGGATGATCAAGTTAATCATGAAAAACATATAAATATTTTGAATCATATCACTCTTGATGCATTATAATATTTGATTCAATAGTTGTATAATATCATCTCAAAGAGAAAGCTGGTAGTTTTTCCAATATAAGTTTCTGGCCCGAAATCATAGAAGTACTATAAAGATATTCATTACCATGTACAAGTTTTTGGTTTCTTTGAAAAAAAATGTATCATTCGCTTCTGGGAATGATATAAATCCAATACCATTCACTTCAGAGAATGATGTGGAACTAGTAGGACGTGACTGATGATTTCTTAACAAAAACTCATTATTTTGCTTAGCCATTAGAAAACAAGATATAAGTTTAGAATATCTTGTGAACTTTCGCACTCGATATTGCTATTTCATGAGCACATTCGAGGTATTCATTTTAAATAGATATTCTTTAGTGATTTTT
Source organism: Carya cathayensis (assembly GCA_011037825.1). Classification (NCBI taxonomy): domain Eukaryota; kingdom Viridiplantae; phylum Streptophyta; class Magnoliopsida; order Fagales; family Juglandaceae; genus Carya; species Carya cathayensis. Next base: position 194,991 of record QGSO01000223.1, read on the forward strand.
CTCTACACAATTTCAATTATACAATTTCAGGTGCATTGATCATAATGAGCTTTTGGGAGGATCCCGATTTTTTGGTACACGTCTCACTCTTTTAAACTATCTCACAGAATCAATAGATCTTTTATTATGAGGTACTCCATAAAATTATTGGTTTAGGACGATCCTTCAAAGATGCTCAAATTTCTATTTCAAGATGAATCTTATCATCAATAATTCATAACAAGTATAAAAAATAAATAGAACTTGTATATAAACTATATGAATAAAAATTGACCATAGATATAACTGAAATGTAAATTATGAAAATTTTAATTCACCATAGATAATATTCACCACAGATATAATTGAAAAATAAATTATGGAAATATTAATTCACCATAGATGTAACTGAAATGTAAACTATAGGAATAAACGTAGAATTTTATCAAGTAATAATACGTAATATAATCTTTAATATTCACATTGGGAACTGCAAATAATATATTGAAAAACTTACTTGAAGTAGAAGACCAATATCTTCAAAATCAACAGAGTCTTGTGCTGATAACGTGCTATGAAACTAAAAGAGAAATGATATTGCAAGAGAAAGCGTTGTTATTCAATATTGAAATCATCATTGTTTTATACAAGTGAATGATACACATATATATAGAAGTACAAATGTGGTTTATGTATAGCTTAAGTCATAATTGATGGCTCAGGCAGTCATAATTGACGATTAAATGTGGTCATACGCGGTCATAATTGACGGCTAATTGACCACCCTTATAATTGTTGGCTAAAGGTGGTCATATAAATCGGTTTATAACAAGCAACCTAATATAAGACTTAATTCATCTGAGTACAATATGATGTACCGCAAGAAATTCTACTCCAACTACTACTTCAAGTTCTTTTTAGGAAGGTGTCCCATGGCATTTAAGTAAATATTTTTCTTGAACGATTGAGAAACTTTACCAAATAACTTTTCTTTTCTTCTTCATTTATTAATCTCAGCTTAGGCGGTTTTGGCACTAACCTTCATATATATAAAAGTACAAATGTATTTATGTAAAGCTTAAGTTATAATTGACGGTTAAGAACGGTCATAATTGATGGTTAAAGACAGTCATACACGGTCATAATTGATGGCTAATTGACCACCCTTATAATTGATGGCTAAAGGTAGTCATACAAATCAGTTTATAACAAGTAGCCTAATATAAGACTTGATTCATCTGAGTATAATATGGCATACCACAAGAAATTATGCTCCAACTTCTATTTCAAGTTCTTTCTAGGAAGGTGTCCCATGGCATTTATGTAAATATTTTTCCTGAACGATTGAGAAACTTTACCAAACAACTTCCCTTTTCTTCTTTCATTTCTTGATTTAAGCGGCTTTGGCACTAACCTTGTGCTATTAAGCTTTTTTTTTTGGAAAGATCATAAAGACAATTATTTTGCAACTTTTACGTAACTCTTTATTAAAATATTTTTTACTACTTTCGAGTTCAAAGTTTAAATTCCATAAAATTCAAACAAAATCCAAATAAATTAAAAATAATAATAATATTTTATGAAAAGATAATGTAAAAATTATAAATAGTTGTATATATATTATTTTTTGTTTATCTTAGGTGGTGACAGTCACCTAACACGTGTCTCGAACTTGTACGTACAGAACAAATATTTGGATTTACCTCCGTACAGTACACACCTTATTTAGGACAAGGTCTATGCCCTTACATTTTCTTTTATGAGTTTTGATATATACGATCATTTTTATGTATATTTTATATATTTTATTTATTAAAATAATTATTTTATATTAAAAAATGATACAATCAATAGAATATATAAAAAGTAAAAAAAAAATGAATGCATATGTTTTTGTTTTGTTTTTTTCCCACAACCCGACATTATCTACTTATTAAAGGAAAAAGGAAGCGTTTTACTTAATTATTTTATTTGATGTCCTTCGTTCTCTCAGAGACAAAAAAATGTAAATGCAGAGAGGATTGTGTTCCCTTCGAATATTTGAATACGATGTTATTGGTGGGCACATGGAAAGTAGGTCGATGAGCAGCAGCCAGTAAACTACTGCCACCTTGCCAAATAGCCTCCCTCCGACCGAGCGTCTGAAGTGTGTCATCTTCTTTCTCCGGAACAAGAAATCAACTCGATACTAGTAACTACCTTTCTCACGGGTCGGTCAGAGCAACCGAACTTTCGGCGATCCATCCCGGTGAATGGGCGATTACGAGCCGGTACCGGACTTCGAACAGCAACCCCATACCGACAGGAGAACCACACGTATCGCCTCCCTCGATGTCTTTCGCGGCCTCTGTGTCTTCGTGAGCTCGCCCTCTTTAAATTTTTGCTAACTTTTTTTGTTTGAAAAAAGCTCTGATTTTCTCCCTTCGCTTCGTTACTTTTGAAGTTTACGTTCGAGTAAAATTGTTTCTTTCTCTGTTTTGCTTCAGTTGACGTGTTTTTTCTTTAGTAGTCAACGCCATTTTGGCTGAATAAGCAAGCCTCTGTTTGCTTCTTGAGAAAATGCTGGGGAAGGAATTAATCAGCTATTTATTTATTTTTATACATTTTAAATAATGGATGCTTCACAAGGATCTCGGGAGTCAGATACGAATGATACTCGAGCTCAGCTAAGGCCTTTTGAGTAATTTAAGCAACTAGAAATGTGAACAAAATGGAATTTCTTCTAATTTAAGTTATAAAGTTCTTAATTTATTGGATCAGAACGTGAAATAGAGCCAAAGCAATAATGTATTTTTTGGAGTGGACGGCATAAGCAATCATGTTTAAATTTGTGATTTGTTCAGTGATTAGTGAATGCTACATTGCTTGCTTTTTTTCCAGCTCATGATGCTAGTTGATTATGCCGGGTCGATTTTTCCAATAATTTCTCATCCCCCGTGGGATGGGATTCATTTGGCTGATTTTGTGATGCCTTTCTTTCTATTCGTTGCTGGGGTTTCTCCTGCCCTTGTGTACAAGGTATTGATAGAATTTCCTACCAATAAAGTGACAATTTTTTCTATTCATTCTGTTTAATCATAGTTTGTTTTCCATTTGCAATTTCAGAAAGTACCCAACAGACTAGAGGCTACAGGGAAGGCAGTGGGTAGGGCAGTGAAGCTTTTTCTTCTGGGTGTTGTTCTTCAAGGTAAAGTTTCTTGGTAATTTCCAGAGTACACAATTTCGCTCACATATTGTGCATACGTAAACTTGCATTATTAAGGGTGTCCTGAGTCCTAAAGACGACCATTTTGGAGGGGAGGAGGGTTAAAATAACAAATTTTTTTATCGGAAAATTGTGGTTCTTTTTTTTTTACATCTAGTGTCTGAAAACAAAGTCCTGACTAAGGAGTGCAGAGGCCCTTTATAAGGAAGTTTCCACAAACTTCTGATAATTCAAGGGAAAGTTCTCCTAGTTCGATGGTCCCTCAAAATTATTTGCACTCAAGAGAATTTGAACCTTCAATCTGGAAGGAGTATACCATCAAGGCCAAAACCCAAAGCCTGTACAACTTGGGCCAAGTGGTGTAATTTAAGCCCTTTTGGGCACCAAGACCCTTTAGAGCATACTAGTTATGGAAAGCGAAGACTAAGGGCCGGTTTGGATATACAGATAAAACGCAAAGCATCTCATCTGAATTGTATGGTTTGTTTTATCTATGCATCCAAATGTTCAAATTTAAGTTCTTAACTCATTTGTATATATCTATACTGTACATTGATTTACAAAAAAACTTTTGACCCCTTCTAACAGCCCACTGCTTCACGCCTCCCTTCCCATGCCATCTACAAAACTTTTGAGAAAGTCAAACTGTCAAAAGTAATCCTACGGCCAACTCTATAAAATTTCCAACTTTATCGTATGCCTCCCCTTCCCATGCCATTGTTCTACTTATTTTTAATATTTTGATAATATTTTTCACCACATAATTAAAAATATTTTTTAATAATTGGTGGGACCCACCTCTTTAACAAATCTCCAAAAACCTAAAATCATCTCATTTTATCTCATCTTACTATCCAAACACATATTTTTTTTACAAACCATCTCATCTCATCTTAACTCAAAAATCTCATTACTATTCAAAATATCTTATCTCATCTGAATTGCGTAACCAAACGAGGCTTGAAGAACCTACTACAGGGGTTGAAACATTGTTAGTGAATTGAATCGCAATGACGGGTTTATATCCTTCTCTATCTCAATGATCCTTTGGCTGGTGTGCATATGGTTGGAATTGGGTCATGCTTTTGTTCTAAAGTTAATGGTAGTACATTTGTGTGTGTGTTTTTTTTTAAAAAGAAAAAACACATACAAATGCACTAACGGTAACTTTAAATGGTACGTTTGGTAGAGCAGAATAGCAACCCCTTGATTATGATATCATTATAGACGTAAACTACTTTTGTCATTTCCTTATTTTTGGGTGTAAGAGTCACTTCATTTCAGGTGGTTATCTGCATGGAGTAAATTCCTTGACATTTGGCGTTGACGTCGAAAAAATAAGGTGGATGGGCATTTTGCAGGTGTGGTATAGTACGATTCAATCTTTTTTTATGCTCTTTTCGTGCCAGAATGTTTGGAAGAAGCCCATTTTCACGTGTAGCATTTGATCTTTCCAAATTAGAGAAAGTGGTTACTTCTCAAAAGTTTTTACTAGCAAATTAGCAACTAATGTTTACTTTGACTTTTTACAAGGAAAAGTGACCCATCACTCGGGTAGGCCACATAAGCCCCTAGCTTAGCGGCTGCTGCTTAGGCAGAGTGATTGGGCAGTAGAATTAGTTTCATGAAAGCATCTCTTTATTTCATTCTCTTGTTCTAAACTCGTGGCCATTTACACCAGAGGATATCTATTGGATACATTGTTGCGGCTTTATGTGAGATCTGGCTTACATTTAGGACGTGGAGGGAAGAAGGTTTTTTCAAGGGTTACCACTGGCACTGGTAAGGTCTTAATTTCAGGGAATGTTGTTATATATTACAAGTTTCAAGGGTTACTAACACATTATATTTGATAATCCCCAGTTTTCAGTGTTCAACAATCAGTTCTATTTCTTGATACCGGCCTTGATTATTTTTTTTCCGCCCTTTCTTTTATATGTTGATGGAGGGACCATTGTATGGTGCAAATTTTAGAAGTATCGGGCTACCTGCCAAGCACAAGTCTGGGTATTTTGAGTCTTGAGAATGATTCCTTCTTGCAAAAATCAGGAAGAGTAGGATCGTATCCAAGTCACCCTTCGGCCTTTGCAGGATCCACTTAAGGAACTGGACAATGATTATTTTATTGGTTGATAAGCTCATTGGATCATGGTTCCAAAATTTAAAGGAAAAACAAATGATGAATATATGTGTAGGAGATAGCTCACTTCATTAGTGGTTTAAACAAAGAAAACTATATCAGAGTCATTAACATGATATTAAATCCAAGTTTCCATTTACATCATGGCTTTACATTACTTGTACAAAGGGAGAAGTATTCTAACTGTAACCACTCCAAAAAACTGAATTACCCAATTCGGTAATCCAGTGTTAAAATATCTAGATTTATCACATATTTAACTCCTTTGATTTTTATCTTGTTACTGAAATATTATTTCCTCATTTCGTCTGATATCTATGGGCAGAGAGTTACATTTCTTAAATGTAGGTGTATTGCGTTTTCACTGTCAGCAGTATACTTGCTGCTATCATATGGTCTATACGTTCCAAACTGGCAATTCACAGTACCTTCCTCAGCCTCTTCTTTGCCGCCATCAAATGATGGCAATGTTTACATGGTGAGGGCACACTCAGTAGTTGGCACATTTCCTTTCATTCTTCTACATTCTTCCTGTACACGTTCAATTTCCTTATCCTGCTTTATGATATTGCTACACCTGTATAAAGGTGTAGTTTAGTGCTTAGGGATTCAATTCATGTCAGGAATCTGTGCATGTGCGTGCATGCACTTGTTTTCTTATATTTAGTTCAGCCAATAAGCCAAGTAGTTAATATGTAGTAGTTCAATTCCTGCCTAGTTATGAAATAAGTACAGTTCTTGTTAAAAGTTCGTTACTTGATTTACCCAATTCATGGACACATTGTGGTTTGTTGTAGGTAAAATGTGCTGTGAGAGGTGATCTTGGACCTGCCTGTAATTCTGCTGGAATGATTGACCGTTATATTCTAGGGGTTGACCATCTATATAAGAAACCTGTTTACAGAAACTTGAAGGTATTTGTAAGATGAAGTTACTTATCATTTTGGTGCTTGTCTATACCATGCAGCACATCAATGAGTAACAGTTTCAATTTACAGGAGTGCAACATATCTGCCAATGGTCAAGTTCCAGAGAGTTCACCTCCATGGTGTCATGTTCCTTTTGATCCTGAAGGTATCTTAAGGTGGCCTACTAATTCTTCTTCATTGCCATACTTCATTCACGAGGTTCCTTCTATGTTTGTTTGGCTCACTTCAAGTTCATACAAAACCATCTCGATTCATATGGGTTCCTGTTAAGCAGATTATTGTTCTTTCCAGCATTAGTCTGTGCTGTCTCACATCATAACTAACAAAAGTTCAGTTCTTTATTGGTACAAAAGGTAGTTGGAATAAAATGAAGGAAGAGTTGGACATTTTAGTCAAGAATTCAATGGGCTTATTTCAAAAACTAAACGAATACTCCACTCAAAATATATGATGAAATAAATGGACCTGGATGAAGGCTTAGTTTAAAGAACAATTTGTTTGAGTGATCCATTGGCTCAAGATAGTCTAGTGGATAAAATCAGTTGAAAGGGAGCTGTGGAAGAAGAGGTCTTCTTATCATGCTTAGATTACATGATATAAAATATCATCCGTGGTCATTACTTCCACATTCATTCTTTGGCCCAGCCATCCCAGATGACTACTGAGTTTTCTCCTTTAAAAAACAAAAGTAAATTAGCAGCATTCCTTGCTTGATGTAACTTACGCTCATTCTATGACCAACACGTTTTTAATTTCTCGCTCTTGATTGAACATAGGTAATAAATATGATTCCTCTATATTTTCTTATTCTTAAAAATATTAACCTCACTTTCTTCAACTAGTGATCCAATGCACAAACATAAATCTGAATCATTGAAAAGTGAAAACAGATTTGGTTCACAGCACAAAATTAGTTGCATGCCTTTTATAATGGCGAGCTTCTATTTTGCATTTATAATCGCTCTTCACTTCATCCAGCTTTCATTAGATATTAATTCATGAATGTTACATGTTTGCAGCTCCTTAACAGCAGCTGTGACTTGCATTTTTGGACTTCAATATGGACACGTTCTTGCTAACTTACAGGTGATATATTTGTGCACGCTTGACAGCCATTTAATAGTGGGACCTTGAACTCATATTTAGTGGTGGAACTCATTATAACCTAAAAGATCATGAAACTGTTGAGGTTAAATATTACAACATTATCCTATATATTTTAACCTTGGAATACAATGCACTTAACTCTTCTTTATTTTCTCACGTTCTGCATATCACAAAAGAGTATTGTTAACCAACTTTTCACTTTCTTGTTTGCATGTTGATCAAATCCAAGTAGTTTGAGTTTTTTTGGTCTATGGCTGTTGACTAAATATGATAATATACAATTATTTTTCAGGATCACAAGGGGCGCCTAAAGAACTGGTCCTTGTTTTCAACTTCTATGTTTGTCCTTGGACTGCTCCTTGCCTTCACAGGTAGGCACTTCAACGTGTAATAATCTTAGCTTTAATTCCGGCGAGTATTGCATGTAGTTACTAGGCTGAGATCAATTCATGCAACCTAATCATTGTGACAACGAATATGATTCTTTTAGCAATTCTATATGTTGGGTTTTAATTTTAGGTATTCTTGGATATACCATGATACTGAAAATCCTTTTCTTTTTCTTGTTGTGTCAGGCATCCCTCTAAATAAATCTCTGTATACGGTCAGTTATATGCTGATTACTTCTGCATCTGCGGGGATCACATTTTGTGCGTTATATTTGTTGGTAAGTTTTGGGGTCGATCATTGATCTTGAAGGGTGGCCATATGTGGACATAATTTTAATGTTGAACTTCCTTCTGAATTTTCCTTCCTAGGGAGAGAAATTTGACGGTATTAGCTGTAAAGTTCATGTTGAAAGACGCATCAAAATATTTATCTGTCCTTTATGAGCATATATTGTGGGGCATACCTTTAAATCCTTCTCAATCTACCGTACTCTGTCATGCGTGACATATTGACATGGGCCAGAGCAAACATACTCCGCATCTAAGTTTTGGAACTATTCCTGATCTTCACTGACCTTCCCACTTCCTGGATATTTCACCCAAATCAAGGTTTAAACTTTTGCCGCAAGAAAATTTCTGTGAAGAAGGCTTAAGCCAAAAGATCAGAGATTAATGACTGTCATTTACTTTCACAGCTTCTGATTTTATCTCAAACAATACTCTTTTGAATATTCAAAATCTGAATTATTCCGTCATTCCTGCAACAGAAATTTGGTTCTTGTCAGTATATATTTAACCAGTCCATGAGTTACCTTCCTAAGTTATTAAGGATTCATAAGAAGAACCTAAGAAACCTAACATTACAAACTGTTCTGCAGGTAGATGTTTATGGTTACAGACGGTTGACATCTGTGTTGGAGTGGATGGGAAGGCATTCTTTGAGCATCTTTGTCCTCATAGCTTCTAACTTAGCTATCATTGCAATTCAAGGATTCTACTGGACTGTTCCTGATAATAATATTGTGAGTATTTAAACTAGGCAGCAGCTTCTTACTTGAAAGCCCATTGTACTCATTAAAGTCCAAAAACCAGTAATACCATGCTTTTGTTGCTGCATTTTTCTTCGTTTGCAGGTTCACTGGATCATATCGCGTTTTGTGCACACAGGCATCCGCCAGTTCCTCTCTATTGGCTAAACCTTGGGATCTCCATCCTTGATCAGATATTGTGATGTCCATCTTAATTTCCATCCTTGGTGTTACTATTTCTTGATCTTAAATCCTTTTGACGGTTTCCAGTGTGACCTTTATAAACCATAGAGATATAAAGAGGGTAGAAAGAAGAGAGCTTTCGTTGTTGTACCTAACCTAACCTTGCTGTAGACTGCTGTAATCATCATATGAATCAAATCTCCTTGTATCCAATCGTTTTGTTTTCCTCCCCGACATAATTCCGTTAAGATAATAATCTGTAGATTTAGAACTGAACCTGTAAGATGAATCATGAAATAGGCTTTCCAATCTCTTTAGAAATGGTATCCATGGAAATACTTGTTGCAGACCTGAATCAATATGTTCATGAGCATAATGATATATCTATATATATATATATATATATATATCTTATAAGTGATAGCCTGATTAGTATGTTGTGGTACCAAGACAGATACTAAACTCTAAGAACTAAAACATGCCAATGCAGCAAGAACATGGTGGTGCACGAGGATGCTGCGTTTTTATATGCACAAACCTTCTCATATGAGCTGTCAACTTATGTTCCATAATTGTGAAAAATTAAAACTCACTCATATGTGAACTAGTCTCTTCCATTTAGAGATAAACAAGATTGCAATTCGAACAAATTCAACACTCTTTTTAATCATTATCTTTCTTGTGAATTTATCCCTATATTATTATAAGAGCTTCTTTTTTAATAAATAGATAATAAATCTATTCTTTTATTGCGTAATTAATTATTTTGCTGGAATTTTCCCCTTTCCTGTTTCCAAACAAAGTTTGTACCGATGGGGATAAAAAATATGAATAATATTAAATACAAGTCTAAGTTGTGCAAGTCTTACACAGATTCTTTGTAAACAAAAAAAAAAAAAAGGGTGGACTCCCTAAACAAATTGTAATTTTTTATATACATTTTTATGATTTGGAGGGGTGAAATTTGACTTATGTGGTTTGGTTTTAGGGACTTAGAGCATCTCCAACCGGTACTGCAAATGGTACTTGTCCCTATAATTTGATAGAAATTTTAAGAATTTGTTTAAAATCATGTCTGCATTCGGATCCCAATTTTGGGAAAAGTATTTGTGAAATGTACAGTGATTCCCCATATTATTTTTTATTAATATTTTATTTTAATCATTTACACTTTCTATTATATTTATCTACTTCCAATCATCTATACTTTCTATCATACTCATATTTATTATAGTTTTAAATAATAATTTTAAAAATAATTTAAATAATTACGAAAATATAAAAAAATTAATCATAAAAATATTATCATACCTACAAAAAATAATTTAAATTTTTGTTTAAAATATTCACTAGAGTAATAATTCAAAAAATAAGAAAAAATATTGAGTAGTTAAATTTGTAAATAGAAGTAAAAAAAAAATAATAAAGAAAGAATAGAGAAATATTATTTTAATATAATAGAGAAATGATAAGGAATGAGATGTATGAGGTTTTTGAAAGATGAGTAAAATTTAAGAAAAAATTTAAAAAAATGTCATTTTTAGCTAAATTATATAAAATTTTATAAGGAATCCAATGTAAATGCTCTTACAAAAAATATCATTTTGAGAGAAAGCCCAATCAAACTGGTTGTTGGTAGGAGGGATACTAGCCGTATCGATTCCGACAGTTTCTAGGTCGGTGACAATGGAGTGAAGCTTTGTTTGAGAGAGGAGAGAGAGAGAGTGTGTTAGCGAAATCGGACGAGAGAATAAGAGGGGTTGGGGAAGAAGATAAATTCAATTCAAAACAATGTCATCATTTCACTTATATTTTTTTGTATACGCTATAACCAAACAAGTCGACGTTAGTTTTAATGAATTTCTATCGCCGACCGATCGATTCTTTGCTGGTTTTGGCTGATTCCATGCTTCGGCAGACCGACTGCGTTGGTGCTGGCCGGTTCCGTTAGTTGTTGTACAACCCTAGTGTGATCTATTGTTTTAAATGAACCATGCGAGATTTTATATATTTAGTACTTGTGCAAACCATTTCGCTCAAAATATATGCCAAAAAAGAGTAATTCTAGGGACAACCGTCCCTGCGGCCTCGTCGCGGCCTCTGCTGACGTGGCTTATTACCACGTCAGCATATATTATTTTAAAAAACAAATGAAACAAAAATGCGGAATGGAGGGAAAGCACGATTTTCAGATTTTGGAAGCTGATAAACCATAGGAGAAAGAAATCAGAGAGAGAGAGAGAAAGAAACCAAAGAGAGGGAGATCTCACTAGGGTTTGCGTTCGGTAGCCTTCGTGCGTGTCTTTGGTCGCCGTCGAATGGTCATCATCCCAGCTTCCAGATCGATCTGAGTCGCGGCGTCGTGGGTGAGAGAGGTTAGCCATTTTCTTGTATTTTGTCATCACATTCTGCCATTTTCATCTTCCCCATGAGTTGTTTCTAATATACATTTTTGGTACGTTTCGCTTAAAAGACAAAAAAAGAAAAAAAAAAAGGGATGATTCTCGGTTCGTCTTCTTCATCGTCGCACAACCCTTTCAAAAGAAACATACATTAACGGTGTTTTATCTCAGTTACATGTAAACTTAAACCCCCAACATTTCTCTGTTGAACCTTTAGACCCATGAGATTTTTCCTCTTAATAACCAACTGCTTGACCTCCGAATTCTGGAAAGAAAAAAAAAATATGATTATTTATATTTTGGTCACTATTGTTCCTCTCCTTTTTGTTTTTCTTCAATTGATTAGCCGATTTCATTTCCCGTTAGCTTAACTTTTTTGATGTTGTAATTCCTTTGATTAGTATCTGATTAGGGCTGCCAAAGTTCTTTGGTTTTCACAATGGAGTTGGATTTGGATGCAAGAGGCATTCTAGAAGAAGATACCTTTGAAGTTGATGATGATATTATTAATAATATTGTAAGCAGCCGAGTTACTGTTGTTTATCTAATCCCTTATTGTTGCCTTATTATTGAATTTTATAATGTACCAAAGCTTTAAAGTTTCCATTTCTACATATTTTCTTTAAATTTCTGTTCTCTATTTCGAATCTATTGCATAAACAGTCACTTCAGTTACCAAGTATTCGCACAAGCTCGGTTAACCATTGAAAGGCAATCTTTGTTTCATGCATTAGGCCATACGCGAGCTCCACTAAATATTTTGATCCATAGTTTCTGAATATTCGAGGGATACAATGGTGCCTGTCTTTAGATGAGATTATCCTACTGTCCAGCTACTCATTTTTTACTCTTTCTTGTTCAGTGGACTGATTGTCACCTTGCGGGTGCCTTGGGTTTGCTTAAAATTCTCGTATACAAAGTAAATTGCATTTTAATGACAGTTCTTTTAATTCGTATTTTTATTTTCATCATATTTCTTTGATTTCTATCTAAACTCTAATTGATAAGTAGCATAGAAGATGTTACCTTTATCTTGTGATGGGTGTGATAGTATTGGGTTTGTCACAGGCATATGAAGAATGTACTCACTGACAATGTTTGAGACACGTTGTTGAGAAATGACCATCCATACACTATTTTTGAAATGAAAAGAACTCAAGAAGAAACTGGACTATGTCAAGAAGAGGGAGAAACTGGACTGTGTAGCTCTAGTTTTGGCTTCATGACAAGTTGTAAATATGTGTAGCTCTATTTTTTAGAACAATAGAATGCATGAATTTGCGAAGTTGTAAGCATGTGTAGCTCTGTTTTTCTGAACAATAGAATGCATGAATTTGCGAAGTTGTAAATATCGACTTTTGCATTTGTATTTGTGCGGATATGAATGGCTACCATTTGGAAGTAAGCTGAAAAATTATGCACCAAGGTTACCAGCCTTAGCTCCAGGTCTTTTGCTTTGTGGTTGCCATTTAGGCTGTATAGTTTTATTAACTTGCACAGGTTGTGAATGTGTGTAGGTGTTATAACTTGAGAGCAGAAACGTTTTGGCTTCACCTAGCATCGAGAGGCTTTATTTTCTTTTTATTTTATTTATAAATGTTATGGCCCTTCCTTGCATACCCTGATTGCAAATTGGTTCTTTAACAATAGAGTTCATGAAAATAAATTTACATTCAAGCCACAACCTCTGTTACTTTGTTTCAACTTTCATTCTTTTAAGTGCAGAAGCTACAACATAAGAGCAGTAATTGAAGTGTTTTGATGTCCCTCAAATGAGTGGTGCCAAAAGGCCAATACCATTTTTGGGGACAAAAGCAAGAAAACTGCCAAAAAGAAACAGAAGAGCATCTGCAAGATCTAATTCTCAATTCCAGATTCAAGTGCCAAATACTCTAAATTCATTAAAAAAAATCTCCCGATTAAATTCAAGCTACAAAAATACATTAAATCCACAGAGGCTGGGATCCAGTAATTTCAAAAGCTGCGTTTTAGGACACCCTGGTGATAAATACTCGTAAAAACAAAATGGTGACCAGTTTTCTACTGGAAGTCAAAGTTGTCATATATATGGTTAGCTATGCTGTTAAGTATCCCATCAATAACCAACCATCTAGGGCCCAAGCTGGTGACTCAAGACTTTAATGTAATGAAATTCTTGGATGAGACTTTCAATAGAGTATCTCAGATCTGGTTTGACTGCATTCTTTCAACAAAACTGCAAAGGATATTAGGTTCAACACTAATAAGTGCATGCATGAAAAGCAAAGATTTGACATTGTGTGCATGAAAAATTAAGAGAATTCAATAAGAGAATTCATAGAAGGTGCAATATTTTTTCTTCCCATGAGATGCAGAGATTTTTGAATTTTGAGTCCTGAAATTTTTGAATCTTGGCATGTGTATTCTATGATTGCCCCAGTTTTATATCAAAACGTAATGCAATTAACCTTCTCTGTTTTATATCAAAGAGTCAAAGACTTGCGGGCACTTTTGCACACCTAACGGAGTGACATATATTGTATGTAGACATTTCCCCGAAAATGGAACAAGCCATTTCTGCACACCTAAACAAGACCTGACATTTTTTATCTTAAAACGAACCAGAACTCCAAACTACCCACAGTTAGCACAAGAAAATAGTCTCCCAGAATAGCTATAAGCAGCTAATGGAATTCATAATTATCAATTGTAAATGCCGAAGTACTATCCCTATATATATCTGAATTATATTTCAAAGTGATAAAAATTTCATGTTCATTTATGGATTAATATACTAACTATTGGATTAATACACTTGGTCGCAGAAAAACATTGAAGAAAGTAAAGTAAGGGGTTGATGTCCACTGAGTCTCTTTCTTAGCTTTACAATAATTGAATTTTTTAATAAAAGTATCAGTAATTGCAGTTTAATGTTCATATCAAAGGTATGTGAGTGCCACTTCCATTTAACTTAAAAGCAAATAAAGGAATATGATTGTAACATCTTGAAATTATGATAAGAAAGGTTTATTAACACAACTAACCAAGATGCACGCACTTGAGTGACAACAGGAATGGAAGAAAATGTAGATACATACCAGTGCTGGCAGCAGTCTAAAACCCCCTATCAATGACAACATCCATGCATATCCCACACCCTTCACCTTCAAAATTGGAATTATCCTTCCACAATATAAAAAAAATAAAATTAAGTGGTAGATAAAAAACAAGGGTTTAATAAATTAATAGCTAAAACTAAAATACGAGTATCCATAAGAAACATAATATAATATAATCTAACAAATTCCTCCATACACCGCATGTGTTCAACTGGTAACAAGCAAAGCAGCTTAGTGGAGCTCGCGTATGGCCTAATTCATGAAACAAAGATTGCCTTTCAATGGTTAACCGAGCTTGTGCGAATACTTGGTAACTGAAGTGACTGTTTATGCAATAGATTCGAAATAGAGAACAGAAATTTAAAGAAAATATGTAGAAATGGAAACTTTAAAGCTTTGGTACATTATAAAATTCAATAATAAAGCAACAATAAGGGATTAGATAAACAACAGTAACTCGGCTGCTTACAATATTATTAATAATATCATCATCAACTTCAAAGGTATCTTCTTCTGGAATGCCTCTTGCATCCAAATCCACCTCCATTGTGAAACCCAAAGAACTTTGGCAGCCCTAATCAGATACTAATCAAAGGAATTACAACATCAAAAAAGTTAAGCTAACGGGAAATGAAATCGGCTAATCAATTGAAGAAAAATAAAAAGGAGAGGAAAAATAGTGACCAAAATATAAATAATCAGATTTTTTTTTTCTTTCCAGAATTCGGAGGTCAAGCAGTTGGTTATTAAGAGGAAAAATCTCATGGGTCAAAAGTTTCAATAGAGAAATATTGGGGGTTTAAGTTTACATGTAACTGAGATAAAACACCGTTAATGTGTATTTCTTTTGAAAGGGTTGTGCGACGATGAAGAAGACGAACCGAGAATCATCCTTTTTTTTTTTTCTTTTTTTGTCTTTTAAGCGAAACATACCAAAGACGTGTATTAGAAACAACTCATGGGGAAGATGAAAATGGCAGAATTTGATGACAAAATTCAAGAAATTGGCAGACCTCTCTCACCCACGACGCCGCGACTCAGATCGATCTGGAAGCTGGGATGACGACCATTCGACGGCGACCAAAGACACGCACGACGGCTACCGAACGCAAACCCTGGTGAGATTTCCCTCTTTTTGGTTTCTTTCTCTCTCTCTGATTTCTTTCTCCCATAGTTTATAAGCTTCCAAAATCTGAAAATCATGTTTTCCCTCCATTCCGCATTTTTGTTTCATTTGTTTTTTTAAAATAATATATGCTGACGTGGTAATAAGCCACGTCAGCAGAGGCCGCGACGAGGCCGCAGGGACGGTTGTCCCTAGAATTACTCGCCAAAAAAAGTAGATTTTTTTTTCCGAAACGGAATGGTAGGTTATGCTTACGCATGGGTGATAAAAGCATCATTAAATTGGCAAAAACAGCGGGGTCCCATTTTATCAGAAATGCGTAAATCCCGTTTGGGCCCCAGCAGTTAAGCGTGCCCGCAAGGGGACCACATTTGCTACCTGCCACGGAGAAAATAATTACCGTTGGTCGTTCAAAACTTAAAAGCTCACCAGTCCGTTCTCTCTCATCCCATTTCTCTCAACGGTTGAAAGATCTTTGCCGTTTTGAGGGACATTATGATGTGGATGTGGACAGATGTTAAACACAATTACAAAATCATGGGACGTTAACACTGACTTGTATCTTCTAAAACTCGTATACTTTTAATGATGATATATTTAAGTAGAAAAATTTTATTCTTTGTACAGATTATGCATTGTAAAATGTTTATGTAATATAATTTATTTGAAAAATAAATTTTATAAATCAAATTTTACCATTTAAGTGATGTAAATGATGTATTTTATAGTACACCAGATTAAAAATAAAATGACTCAAGTAAGTATCATCTCATTTTTTAAGCCAATATTTCAAATCTCATTCTACAGTGGATAATGATATATACAATTTTAGAGTGTGTAGTCATTGTGTACTTATTTTAAAATATTGATTTAAGATTTATTCACTTCTTTCAAAAGAAGTATACGAAAACTATACACTTAAAAGACTACAAATATTATCTCTCTTCTATAGGAGTGTCTCAATATTGCCTCTATGCAACAGCATGATCAATCCATTTTATCAGCTGAAGTATACTCTTGAAAACTTGGATATTCTCTCAAGAAATATATTCCTTTATCAAGTATAGTGTTATTGGGTCTCTTAAACAAACCAACAACATATATATTTAACAAAGTGTTTTGGCTAGATCCTTAGAATCAAATGGCATAAGTTTTGGTCTCGAAATCAAAGAACCAAGTTCGAACTCCATCCCTATATATATAAAAAAAATGAATAAAATAAAAAAATGAAGTGTTTTAATCAAAACTGACACGTTACAAAGTGCTTCCAACTAAAAACATATTAAAGACACTGTTTAATTACATCATGCACAAATCATACCATGTCTAAAAATAATTGTAGAGGGGGGGGGGGGTGAGCGAGGGAGGGAGTAGGGACATATATTTTCGAAAAAATCTAGTTATAAGTATAATTGTGCATGAATCATTAGATTGGTCAAAAAGTAAATTTTATTAAAAATATTTTTAATTTAAATTTTAAATATAAAAAAATTAATATTAATATATAAATTAATATATAACTTTACTTATATATAATAAATTTTTATATTCTCAAGATTCTCAAACTGCCCCGTTTGGGTCATTAATTGAGGCTCAGGCATTTAGATCCAGAGCTTAAAACATTGGGATAAAAATGGGAAGGGATTCAAAAAAGAAAGCCCACATGCAGCTCTACTTCCTAGAAGTTAACCTAAACAAATGCTCGAGTTAGGAACCTAGGGTCCCAAAACTAAAGAAACACAATTAATGACACATGAGCCACATGTATCAGGATAAAGACAACAGATAACCGTTGTAGGCGTGGCTTTGATGCCAGGCTGACCGAGTGACCCTGAGCCCGACCCATGAGCCACCCACACCTTCTCAAACAGACATATATAAATTAAGAGCTATGTTAGATATAAGTAGATTTTGTATATTAATTTATATATTGATTATTTTTTTATATAAAAAAATTATAAAAAAAATTTTTGAGAGAAAAATAAAATTTTTTATTTTATGAAAATTATTTCTGCCTTCAATTTATATCGTTTCATTAAACATATATCTTACAAATCAATATCGGTATGCGAATTGGTACACAAAATATATTTGCAAAAAGAATTTTCTATAAATTAATAATGCTACGGATAAGTGAGAGTGAATAAATATTGTGTAATTATTTAAAAAAAAAAAGAAAGATATATTAATAATAAATTAATTTTTATTATATAATCATTTATTTAATCATATTTTCCAAAATTCAAAATAATTATATATGTTTACACATTTACGACTGGAACTTAGCCCTTCACATGGCCTCGCTGTACACCCTGGTCCCATTTCTAAACCCTAATCTTAGTCCCCCGACTCCCCCCGGCTATGCTCCTCTCTCTCTGCCTCTGAAAGAGTCAAAAGTTCTTCCCATTTCCAGCAATTTTTAAAACTTGATTTTATTCCACAAATGCACTTTGCTTATCCATAAATTGCAGTTTAATGAACCATTTCACTATCTTTAGCTCTGCCCATTCTCTACACTCTCATCACCTCTTCCTTCTCTCTCACTAACAAAGTTTTGAGAAACAGCGACCGACTAGCTCACGTCACAGAGCAAGGAAGGAAAAGACTACCAGTGCTCCTTGTTTAGGCCGTGAAAGATGTCGAAGGAAGTGAGCGAAGAGAGACACAGTCACCAACATGGCAAGGACTACGTAGACCCTCCACCCGCACCACTCATTGACTTGGCCGAGCTAAAGCTCTGGTCTTTCTACCGCGCTCTCATCGCCGAGTTTATCGCTACTCTCCTCTTCCTCTATATCGGCGTTGCCACCGTCATCGGGTACAAGAAGTCCGGACCCTGTGACGGCGTCGGTCTTCTGGGTATCGCTTGGGCCTTTGGCGGCATGATCTTTGTCCTCGTCTACTGCACCGCCGGTGTCTCTGGTAATACTCTCTCACTTCCCTTGAAAGATCACTCATTTGGTCTCCAACCTTTTGGTTTCTTCGAAGTAATTTGTTGATGGGTGTTGTGTTTTCTGGGTATCTGTTCGTGCAGGTGGGCATATCAACCCGGCTGTGACATTCGGACTGTTCTTGGCCAGGAAGGTGTCGCTGATCCGGGCTGTGGCGTACATGGTGGCACAGTGCTTGGGAGCTATCTGTGGTGTTGGGTTGGTGAAGGCTTTCATGAAGCACCACTACAACACGCTTGGTGGTGGAGCCAACACTGTGGCTCAAGGGTACAGCAAGGGCACAGCTTTGGGTGCTGAGATCATTGGTACCTTTGTGCTGGTCTACACCGTTTTCTCAGCCACTGACCCAAAGAGAAGCGCACGTGACTCACACGTACCTGTATGTAACCCCTTCTTCTTCATGTCATTTTTGTTACTATTTTAAGACTATATATATGGTGGGTATGAAGATTATTGTTTGGCTTGTACGTGTACGAGTTTACGATGATGTTTTTCTGTGTCGTGTGCAGGTGTTGGCTCCACTCCCTATAGGGTTCGCTGTGTTCATTGTGCACTTGGCTTCCATTCCCATCACTGGTACCGGTATTAACCCAGCTAGGAGCTTTGGTGCTGCTGTTATCTACGACAACGATAAAGTCTGGGATGAGCACGTATGAACTTCTCCATGAATTTGCTTTTAGTTCATGCATACGTCAATGTTCTGCTTTATACCCTTTTTTTTTTTTTTTCTTTCTTTGGTCTGAGTTATTAACAAGCTAGTGGGTATGTGATGGTTTGGGCATGCAGTGGATTTTCTGGGTTGGTCCGTTTGTGGGAGCACTAGCCGCAGCAGCATACCACCAGTACATCTTGAGAGCAGCGGCTATCAAAGCTTTGGGGTCTTTCCGCAGCAACCCCACCAACTAAAGAGGCAAAGCAACCAAACCACCCCCTTTGAAAAGGAACTTTATTTTAATGTTCTATTTCTCTTTCGCTCCTGTTTGTTTGTTTGCGTGTATGCAAGGATGTTCATGACGGTGACCTTTCTCTTTTTCTTGTTTTATTTATAACTAAATCTTTGCCCTTAGTATGATTGTTGATTGTTCAAAACAGTGATACTGCTCTGCTTTTTTAATCCCTACTGTCTAATCCTCAATTCTCAAGTGATTATTGTAGTCTTTTCCGAGAAAAATATATAGGAGTTGAAAACAAACTACACATTTTGTTACTTCGGCCATCATTTTAATGAAATACAAAACGGTGATGTCCGGTCTGCCAAGAAATTTGGTGATTTGAGTTGAAGCGAGACCTTTGAAGAAGAAGGCTAGGTGAATTAAAGTTGAAGAACAGGATCGGAAAGGAGTTGTAGACAGCTCTAATGTAGCCACGTGTCATGGAACAATAGGAACGCATGCATAGGCATCACATGGCCAGTGGGGGGAGGGTACGTACGTAGGTCCTCTACTTTTTTGAGCTGTAAGAAATTAAAAAAGAGAAAGTAAGAGACTTTTCATAATGTATTTTTTACTCTTTTTGAGAACATAGATAGATTGAATCATCATCATATATTCGAGTCTTTATCCAAGGGTCATTCTTTGAACCTTGGAGAAGGCATTGTAGTAGAGTAGGGCCTCAAAGAGTCAAATGGTCAAAATTCAGGCTGACAGTGGTCCCGTACATGGCACTTTCCACGAGGGATGTGCTTCAAGATTGTTAGTGATCGGGGCGCTTCTTTTGCACTTCAAATACGTTTTTCTCATATCTGCCAAAACAAACATCAAACGCTACCCCATCATTCAATCTAACAACTCTGCCTTTAGACTTTAGCGCCACTTTTGCTTGTCGCCTTTGGGGTAGCTTCACGAGGGGGTAGGCGAGGATGGTGTCTTAACTTTTAAGCAAGACAAATGCTTTGAACAGCATTACCATTGGTTTGTCTATACGCGCGTGTATGAAATCACATTTTGTAGTGATTGGATTGAAAGAATGTCATTATAATTTTTAAAATTTTTATATAAAATATAATAAATAATTTAATTTTTTAAAAATTTTAAAATAATAATAATATTAAAAAATAATATTATAATATTATTTTATTTAACTTTTATCTCTCTTTAAAAATATCTCATCTCGTTTTTAAATTCAAACAACCCTCATTTGTGGAGTGAATAATGGATCTCAAACTTGTAGAAATAACGTTCATATGTATGTATGTAAAATTATAAAGATGTATAATTCAATATAGTCAAATTAAGAATCATATTATGCAAATATATTTGCATATACAAATATTAATGCCAATGCTCTAACACATAGATTTTGTCAAATACGCTTCTACATAAACTAACGCGAATCGATATGATTCGTTAAATTATAAAATTATTTTTATTGTAAAATAGACGTAACATATAATATAATTTGTACATTTATTTTTGATAAATTTTATTGTAAATTAGATCTAATATATTATATAAAATTACGTTAATTTATGTTATAATATCTTTTTATGGCTACTACACTTATCAAACATGAGTCACGGTTAATATATGCTTACTTTCATTAGAATCTAGCATTTGATTTGTAACGTTCAACAGAAACTTATACAAAGCTAAAACTTCATTCGGAATTCAGAAGGATTTATTCCAGAGTCCCCACCAATTCTTATCATTCTCTGGGATTAGCAAAAAGAACAGATTTTCACTAAATAATAGATTACTAGTTGTATAAATTCACTAGACTTAAATCTTTACAGTTAGGAAAACTGAAATAAAAGAAAATGTAATTATAGAACCACATGATGGTCCCAAGCACAAGGCTGTTAACACAACGTACGTGCAAAAACAAAACAAACAAACCAACCTTAACTAGTTTATACATGAGCATGCAAAATAGTATGGACCAATCCTTAGCTGTTCTATATTGCTTAATTCCCTCGTCCAACATGAGAAAATGAAACCCTTTAAATTCTTCGAGGTTGCATCACAAGAGTTCACCTAACAAGGATGATCTGCCGTGAAAATTTTCCACCTTGGTCCTGATAGATAATATGTTCTCATTCAACTGGGAAGATTTAAGCTCAAGCGAGCTCAAGCGAGCTCTGGTTTTAGTTACTAGTTTCTTGGCAACGTCAACCTCTTTTTCTTTAAGAGACAGATCTTCCATTCGAGATGCTAGTTCTTTCCTTGTCAATTCCAAATCGCGATCCAAGTTGGCCTTTGCTCCCTCGATAGATCGATGCTGACTAATGAGTTCAATGTCTGCTGTGATCTCATCGATTCTGTGTCGCAGCCAACTGACATCAATTTGAGAAGATTCCACATCCTTGAGAATAGCTAAGAGTTCTTTCAGTTTGGCTTTGGTCAGGTGAATAATTGAACTGGATTGTAATTCCTTAACCACAAAGCACACACACTCTAAATAATAAGAGCGCAAGGACATTGATTCTAATTGACAGCTTGCAGCTATGTCTCCATACTTGTTAAAGATTGACTGCCGAATGGAAGCCAAGCTTTCTTTTAAATGATATTTTCCAACCACCGCACCGGAATCAGAAATTACAGATTGGACCTCTTCTTCCTGGCTGCCTTCTAAAGCATCAGAAATATCAAAGAAACTAAAGTTCATGGATTCGGCAGCTGAACCATTACCATGTTCTTCCATATCATCAACAACAGGATTAGGGACAGCATGAGGTGAAGCATAAAGCTTTTCATCCTCTTCCTGATTGTTTGGTGTTTCCCCAAAAATGTGGGTGATATTTTTCTTTGGAGAATCAATGGGGCTATCAGGCTGTCAATGAAAGAAAGAGGAGTCAAATAGATAGAAAAACAGAGGATTCATAGCATGTGTGCTGATCATCAAAAAGGGAAAAAGGAAAGAAGTTAAGAAAGAACATTTGTGTCAGTGGGTGTGGATTAGAGAAAGTGTATGCACCGATATCAGAATTCCAGATTTAGGCACCAAGTGAGAGGATGAGACTGGGCTCTTGTTGATAGAACGATTCTGGGTACGAGTTTCCTTAGCATGAGCCCGAGGATGAGAAAAATCTTCAGTGAACTCTGATTCCACCTTTCTCTTAGAATCAAAATCAGAAGGGTAAACTGTGGTCTGAAAAAGTATATTGTCATGTGCTTGTGGGGACTTTGGTTCGGAACCTGCCTTCTTTCTCCTACCAAAACTTCTGGAAACATTGAGGAGGATGGAACCTGCAATTCCAATAAAAGAAAAAGAGAAAAAACGACACGGCGAATTAATAAAATTATGTATTTTCATCAAGTGGCGATTTAACATAGTATTCAAATATCTTAGATCCTGAGTTAGAACTCTAAGTACTCTACCTTCCACCCCATTTAATTAAAATATTTAACATGTTGAGTCACGTAAGTTAACATGATATCAAAGCAATATTTTTGGATTAGCAATTCAAAAGCTACATATTTATGTATTAAAATGCAATCAATTCCCAAGGACAACTAAAACCCAAGGCATGAGTATCATCAGGAAAGCTAGCCAAAGCAGCAGTTGCCAAACTACAGAAGTGCATCTACAAAAACACAGCAAATCTGGCATAAACAGTTACCTGATTTCTTCTTATCCTTGAAAGCTTGGCCTTGAGCAATCTTTTTGCGACAAGATTCGGTGCATTCATGGAAGGGATTTGATGCGTTAACGCAATCTGGGAGTACATTTCCTTTGACAGCCATCTCTTTGTTTAAGCCCTCGGAGGCCCTGCAAACCAAGAACAAGATAAAAACCAGGTTAATTTGAAGAAATTTTCCCAGCCAATGGAACATTAAACTGAAATTCCCTTTTTTTTTTTTCTTCCAATTCTCAAATGAAAAAACAATTGAAAGCTGCTCCTCATATCTTCATTTACAGTGTGAATTCCTTCTAAATTGTACAAAAAATGCAAGTCATAAATATGTAAAAATTGCCAACTTCACTTGGTATAACTTAATAAACTAGAGTAATAATAAATCCACAATCCCATATAAAATGGAAGACATTAGTACGAAATCATATTTTATCACTGGTTATAGAATTAATTATAAAATAATTATATTCGTATATTATTATACATAAAACTACGTCGCGTTGGAAGGAAACCGTACGGAATATCTATTAAAAAAAGCTCAACCAAAATCCCAACTCAAGCCAAGGTACTTCGAATTACTGTACAGGGACTCATAAGCATTGATCAGCATAAAAATCTCTGTTAATAACTTGACAGAAAAAATGTTAAGAAGATTAAAGTTTTGGCATCCGTACATACCCAGAATTTTCTTAAAGCTCTGTACGGTTGTTGGGAACTTGTTTGGAAAGAAAATCAATCACTCTAGTTGTTGAATCCACCTTTTCTCAGCAAACAAACAAAGTATGACTGTAGGAGAATCTACAAAATAGTACAATACAGACCCACTTATCAATTACCAGAAGGCAGAGACTATTTCCTTCCCAAACAAAGTACACCCAAGAAAAAAAAAGTTGATGGAGCTCCAACGCCAAAAGAGCAAAGGTTTAGAACACTTGCAACCCATGAAACCCAAGAGAGAGAGATTCATACCCATAAAAATAATATATCTAGACCGACGCTAAAAAGGTATTGTATATATATTAAAAAAATGAATTAAAAGAACAACGGAACAGACGGTTCAGTTTGCTAGAGAGAGAGAGAGAGAGAAGCAGAGGACATGATGCGAGGGACAAACCTTTAAATCGAATTGGAATAGCAGAAGTGAATTATTGACGTATTTGACGTCGCCGTTTTGCTTGACAAAGTTACTGTCCGTTCTGATGAAAGATTGACGATGTTTAAAGGACCGACGTAAAGCCAAAGGAAGGACAACTTTCAGGAACGATATTTCCAAGAGGTCTGACTTCCAAAACCTGTGATAATTACAGGGTGGGGTTATTAAAGACGGCAACCTGACGTGTAGCAAGTGCCAAGTGGAAGAGAAATGATATCATTAATTATGGGACCAGATTTCGTGCAATAAATTTCTGTGTGGACATTGGATCGGGGCCAACAACAATATCCACGGTTCACTGTCTCCGGACATTCAAGAGGACTGCAATTACAGGTGGGAAAAGAAAACGAACTAAATTAATTTGACATCATCCCTTAGGTCATCCTGTCTTAAAGATGCTAAAAGACGATTTTATAATAAAATAATATTACATATAATGATAAAATATTTAAATATCATATCATTATTTTAAAAATATATATTTTTTATTATGAAATAATAATTATTTTTTTTTTCCATATAAATGAATGTATATGGTAAAGAAATCAGCACAGCAGATAGCAGATGTGTAATTACCAATAAGCAGCAATAGAACATTCTTGCATGCATGCACTTTGAAAGATCCTATCAAATAATAATAATTGCATAATTTGATCGAAGCGACGAAGACACAATCTGGTCATATCTAAAGGGTAGGTGATAAGGAAAATTAATGTCCCTCTTTTACTTTTATAGGCTTGCAATTAGCTATAGTACATATATACTAGGATTGCAAAAACAAATAATTAAGATCATCCACAATGAAAGTCCGCTAGGGCAGTTGATAATAATTAAGAAATGGATGAAAAAGGTCTCCCTTTTAGTCTTGTACTAGGAAAACATGTCGGATTTTCATCAATATACGTTTGCATGGGACAACCTAATTACATGAATTTATTTCCTTGTCTTTATGGAACTCAGACATGCTGATCAATGCTGATGTACTATAGCTTTCTTCTTCTTCTTCTTCTTCTATTTATTTATTTATTTTGGCAAAGTTGTAGAGTAGTTGAAGCATGGTAAACCAATTATTAAAGAGTTTTGTTATACACAAGTAAATCTGCGTATCAATATTGATTACTTCATATTCAAAATTTAAATTAGTATTGTTTTCAATAAAATTTATTTTTTGACCAATCACATTAGATTGGTGTATATATTAGTACACGGTTGTTCTTACAACTAGATTTCTCCATTACCAAAACGCATGAAAAAGCTAGTAAGGTAATTAGGGTTTTGTACGTACGTGCACAATCTTAGGTCATGCATGCAATATATATGCTCCTTCAATCATTACCAATTCACGTATTATCTTTCTATATATACTCGTATACTCCTTTCTTTCCTCTCGACTTGGTTATCGGAATAACAAATTTTTTTAAAAAAAAAACAGCAAGCGAAGTCTCTCTGATCTCATGCATGGGCTGCTCTTCACGTACCAATGTAACAGCTCAGTATATAGATCCAAAATACAAATGCCTTTTCTGCAGTTCTCTTTTGATGCTTCTTCCATTCTTCTCTTACTTTTCTTTCTCTGTTCAGTAAGAGGACGTGGAAGGAAGAGTACGTACGTAGGTACTGTTTCTGCCAGGTCCCTAGTATCTCTCTCCAAGGGGTTAATTCAGTCATATATACACTTCACACACACATATATAGAAAGGTTGGACTTCCTACTATAATAGAGCATTTCGCTTGATTAAATTATCTTTAAATTTAATCAATATCAATATTTACATATGCCTATTTCATTTAAATTCAATCCTGACATTAGATTAACCATTCATTATCTACATAATAATAAAATATTAATAAATTAAATTTTCTTTTAAAAATTTATTTTTATCACATTTTATAATTCTACCAATTTAATATTATTAATAATTATATTATAATTAAATTAATATTAAAAAACATATTTTCAAAGGTCATTTAATCCTTTAAAATAAAGTATAGAATATTTTAATATTTTAATTGGTGAAATGAAAGTTTAAAATATTTTAATATTTTAATTTGTGAAATGAAAGTGTAAGAATGAAAAAGTAATATTTTAATTTTTGGTGAATTAAAGTGATCTTCTATATTTAACCAACTACTATAGCATAAATCTAAATTATTTTGTAGAGTGTTTTTGACATAGATTATATAAATTTTGGCCAACCATCCCATTGGGCAAAGCTAACGAGGATGCTCTTAAAAGGTTGGACTTCTAAACCTTTGATATTTACAAAGGTGGGGGTTAAGAGAAGCGCAGGAAGAGATGTTAAGAAACAAATCTATAAATTAACATGATATATTAAATTTATTTTATAATAAAAATAATTTTATAAATTAACGATATTAAATCAAGTTAATCATTTTATAGATGGAAGAGGATCCATATCACTGCGGAACCAGATTTCGTGCAATAAATTGCTGTTGTGTGGATATTGCTCCCGTTTATTGGGTCGGGCCAACAACACTTGGGCCTTATTAGGAGATGTGATATAATGAAAATTTTGTGAATAGGATTAATATAATTTGATTTAAGATATTTTATTATATTTTAAAAAATAACGAATAAAGAAATAAAAATATAATTAAAATATAATTTTTATTTTAGAATTTGAAAATGTTGAATTCTTTTTATGTTTTGTGTAAAAGTTTGAAAAAATTGTAACGATTAGATTAAAATATTAAAAGATTTGAAATTAAAAAATATTTACATTTAAATTATATTTAAAAAAAATTATAAAAAAAAATTAAATAAAATGAGATGAGAAGTACTCCCAAATTAAAGCTGGGAGATGATACAATTTTTTGGCCGAAAGTACTTTCTGCGATTGAAAAGATGTATAATACAAGATAACTGTTTGTACATTAATGCTTAATGGTATTAAATATTAAAGTAAGTATAAAGGATTTTTATCATTTTTAAAACTTAAATCAATTTTAAAGTTGTTAATCTTTACATTATCTCTTAAAACTATCAAAAAGTTGTAATATACTGATCCATTGTATTTCAAGAAAACATAATTATCCTTCAAAGTCTAAAAAATACAAAATACCATATTAAAAATAAAAACTATTTTTTTAAAATTAAATAAAATTGCAAAATTTTAATTTTTTGGATATTTTAAAAAAAAATTTTATTTCATTCTTTTTACCTTTTGTCAAAAATGGGGAGGGGCCAAAGGATTTAGGTGAAAATATATTAGGACTTACTATTAAATTAAATATATTAAAAATAAAATTATATCCGTTTAGAATTAACAGAGATAAATAATACAATAAACATAAAAAAAAAAGTTAGTTATTGTTATATTTCAATTTTCAACTCATCAAAACTATCGAAATATTGGAAGTAGTCCACATTCTTTTAGGTTTTGAAAATAATTTATGAATGAGTTTCTAATAAATTTTACAACCATTTTTTCAATATATAATGTTAAAGAGTTAGTTAGAAGCTTACCTATAATATATATATATATATATATATATATAAAGAGAAAAAAGGAGTTAGTTAGAAACTCACTTAACCCAAGTTAACAAAGCATAAATAGTAGAACAAAAATTTTACGAGCGCGCAGTCATTTTGCATACTCTTTGTATACTTCATTAATATGATTAACTGCGTCATTTTTTTGTAATATAAAAGAATTGTTGTGGTCAATCACATCATTAAAATGTTAAATATTTTAACATGAACATTAATAAACGGATCTTCGATTTTATATGATCTACAATAATAACATTGACGAATAATACATACCTTTCTCCATCAGTTCGATAAAAAAATAGATCTGACTATGAGGAAAGGATCACCCTAACAACTTTACCTCTCAAGTGTCTCACGATGGCAAAAGGCACTCTAATGTTGTAGGTGAGAACCCTTTAACTCCTCAGTGCTATTTATAGATTTCTGACCATCAAGAAATCTCAGAGTTTATATCTGACTATAATTAGAGATAGAGAGTTTTAATCTTATCTCTTAGGAGTTTTCTTATCCCGTTATCACTCATCCTTTATCTGATAAGTTTAAGTTATTTCAAACTCTATTAAGATGGGTGTGTGGGATATAGAGTTTTAATAAAACTCTTACATTCTCCAACTTGGCTCATACGCCCATAAAATAATATTTTCCGTTCATGGGTTTATTGTAGGAAATTAACCATACTACGCAAATTCATTTCCTGAAACTTTCATAGCTCAAAATACTTTTCATGAGTTCCGTAATATCAATGTTAAATCAACTACTAATGCGAGTCATGGCGGTCCTCTGTTATATAATTAACAAATTCCCTTCCATGTACCACAACACCATCAACCAATTTTACATGATCTTTAATTGGGATAATTAAGGCTAATACCGTGATGCCTTGGGTTCCAATTCATGTCTGTTACAGACATTATCTTGTCATCATTCTTCCAAATCATTGAATGTACAAATAAGTGGAAAGACAAGAAAACAGAAACAACCATAATAGATATCTTTCAATGTCCAGTAACAAAATATTCAGCATATCAATGATCTGTATAACATGTTCATATTATGAGTATAAGCATTTGAACCCATCTTTTCAACATATTTTTTGAATTATAATCATTAACACACTATTGATATGGACATATTTGTTTCTGTATTTTCTCCTTAACACTTGGGTATTTAAAATTTTATTAAATACTCATCATTCGGAGAAAAATACTTTGAGGAATTCTTGCCATACATTCTTAGTGGCTTGGCTTTAAGTCGACAATTCAAAGTCCTAAGATAAATTTCCTCAGTTAAATACTATAAACTGTGGCCTCAAAACATACCACAAACTCAGTCCCTATTGCACATGAAGCAGTAAAAGATTTGCCTCATACTTTTCCATAAATAACTCTATTATATACCAAAATACATAACCATAACTGTATTTTCCATCATTAGAGTAATCTCCTAAAATAGGATCTGAATATCCAGTTACATTAAGAATATCAGTTCTTCTTAAGATAACAATATAATCTTTAATTTCTTGCAAATAACCTTGCACTCTTTTCACAGCTTTTTAGTCAAACATCCTTATGTTACTTTGGCAACAACCAAAGGTGCCGATTGAAAAACTGATATTCAACCTTGAAATACATATACAGAATTTCTTTAATAACCTAATCAATTTGAGAATACTATAAAATACTGAGCATGTCACATTTTATTCTTCATGCAAAGTCTTTCAAAATTTTATGCAACGATACTGAAACAATCTTAACAGTCATTGTCTTGGTATTAAATATCAATCTCAATTATGAATGATGTCTCATTCATAAATTTCATTTAGAGATGTAACTTTAATGTCATACTACTAACGATGACTCATACTTGCAAAAAAAAAAACATATACATACATGACCATAAAACAAATATACTCCCACTGACCTACGGGTATATATATTAATAATAAATATTTTTCTTAAACCAAAACAGTATTGGTATTATCAAATTTCATATACCAATCTTCAAAAACTGTTACCTCTTATAGGTAATCCTTTTATTCGTTTCTTGTAGATTTCAGACTTTTACTCTACAATTATTTTTACATTCATTTGATGTAACTCTAGACTATAAAGAGTTACTAATGTCATAGTGATCCTCAATGAGTTATTTCGGATTTAATAGAAGAAAAAAAATCTCTAATCGATGCTCATTTCTGAGTGAAATCCTTAATTACAAGTCTAACTTTATATCATTCAACATTGCCCTTGAAGTCAAGATTTTGTCTCCAAAACCCATTTCCATTTGACTTTTCATACATTTCAGACAATTTAAACAAAATTGCAGACTTTACATTGATCCATGGATTTCAATCACTCTTTTATGCATCAATCTTTTATAGAATCACTTATTTCTATAATTTGTGAAAACATATGTAAACTTTTATTTATTTCTATATCACATTCAAATTTTAAAGATACACCACATAACTTAACCAAATAGCAAATCAAGAAGATTGCATGAGGTTACCTGTTCTGATGTTTCTATGGCCAATTCTTCAGTAGTGTTTCTCTGATGAGGTGAATGATCATTTGCTTGTTGTTCCATATTATCATTAAAATAATCATAATAGGAAACTACAAAAATTTTCAAAAAAACGAGAATGCATTTCACAATAATCACATTTCTATTTTCCATACTCCCACTGATTTTGCCAACCATGAGAAATTTGATATTTCAATTTTCTCAAAATTTAAACCATAAGTAGAAAAAATACAACCTAAATCATTTGAATTTCTTTAAGTAATCGATAATAATAATGTACCCAATAACTATTATAAAATTCAACAATCTTTCATTTGGATTATAAACTATTACTTTAATTTGACCACCCATACATGAATATGCCTTAAAACAATTCATACTTTAAAAATGAATCATTAAAGCTAAAAACACAATATAAATTCTAAAGCATTATGATATAAGTTCTAAACCATTATAGCCCAACTCTTAATATTTTTCATGACACTATTTCAATCCAATTCAATGATTTTCACATTTCTATCTAACTGCAATTCCTCCCCATGAGAAGTACTACAATAATTACTAATGGCTTGAGACTTCTCATGTAGTAGATAGATACATTCATATCATGAAAAATATCTATAAAAGTAATGAAATACTTATATCAAATATTATAGGGAAAAAGATTTACAAGCGTCTATATGCATAATCTTCAGAAAATCTTCATTTATTGTGGCATCTTTTATTGATATGTTTGATTTATTTTCCTTTTATATAAATCAACACATATCCTGAGATTAGAAAACCTAAATGCGGAAAATATTTTATTTACTAATATTTTTAACTTTTCTTGAAGATATTCTCCAAACTTTTATACCACAAATTATATTTCAAATTCCATGCCATAAATTGTAAAAGTTTTCATAAATCATTTTTCCCTTTGGCTCCTGTACATACCTCATGAGTGAAAAAACTTTCAACAAAAAAAAAATTATTATGAAGGCATGACAAATAAAACTTTATTGGAAAGAAAAAAAAGAACCAACATAAGTGAAATATTGAAACAAATTGAAATTTAAACATTTGTACTCAAGTTTAATCTAAAAGAATGCATAAACATGCATCAGATCTGATTCAAAACTTATTTGGTTTATCCTTCCTTTTGAATCATGTATTATGCTTAGGGCACGTAAACCTTCATGTGTCACTATTTCTTTTAAACTTTAATTGACACAATTCTTATATCTTCATTACAATCATTTCCTCCCTTTCCCAAATGATATAAATGATTTTTCATACAAATGAGCAAAATAAATTTGTATCTAGCTAACAACCATACTGCTAACATGTTCATATCTTATTATTTATAATAATGCCTTTAAAATAAACAATCATGTACAAAAAATTCATACAGTTTAATATGGAAGTAGCTAAACATTGTACTTTTCTGGCCTTTATCATTATTCTCAATGATAATTGATGTTTAAACATAAAAAAAAAACTCTCAGTGTAAATGTGATATGCTCATGTTTCTCTATATTAGAGTCCATTCTATACATAAAACTTGTAATGATATTCACATGCTTACTGCAAGAAAATCATTTTGATCACTTTAATACTTTGAGTTCGACACTCATAAACAATAATTATGGATGAACTAATAGTGTCATCGAGATCTCTTCCCTCCTTTAGGAGTGAATCCCAATGCACAGAATGTTCCCTCCAGTCTTAATTTCAGAATTTAAATCATGAATTTAAACTATTATGAATGAACTAATAGTGTCATTGAGGTTCTTCCTTTGGGAATGAGTCCTAACACACAAAGTGTTCCCTCCAATTTTAAATTCTGTGGATGAACTAGCTGTATCATCAGAATTCTCCTTTGGGAGTAAACTCTAATACACAAAGTGTTCCCTCCAATATTAAATTCTGTGGATGAACTAGTTGTATCATCAGAATTCTCCTTTGGGAGTAAACTCTGACACACAAAGTGTTCCTTCCAATATTAAATTATGTGGATGAACTAGTTGTATCGTCAGAATTCTCCTTTGGGAGTAAACTCTGACACACAAAGTGTTCCCTCCAATATTAAATTCTGTGGATGAACTAGTTGTATCATCAGAATTCTCCTTTGGGAGTAAACTCTGACACACAAAGTGTTCCCTCCAATATTAAATTTGATGGATGAACTAGTAGTGTCATCAAGACCCTCCTTTGGGAGTAGATCTTGACACACAAAATTATTCACTCCATCATATCCACCTTACTACGGAATTTAATGATTTTTCACCAAAATTTAAGAAAATCTTGTACCTTTGGGCAACCAAGTTTTTCTATAATTTTAATGTAAATCACTTGTCCATATTGGATAAGCAATTATATATAGCATGATAATAAGAGCCAATTCATATATGTATATAAGATTTATGTATGTAATAATAACATGCATATAACATTTAATAAAATTTTAATACATGTATTTAACAATAATAACATGCATATAATTTTAATAATTTCCATACATGTAGATAACAATAATAACATGTATTTAATAAAATTTTCATACATGTAAATAACAATAATGACATGTATATCACATTTAATGTATGTAAATAATAGCATGCATATGACATTTAATACATGTATTTAACAATAATAACATGCATATAACATTTAATAAAATTTAATACATGTATTTAATAATAATAACATGCATATAAATTTAATAATTTCCATACATGTAGATAATAATAATAACATGTATATAGGATTTAATAAAATTTTCATACATGTACATAATAACATGTATTTAATAAAATATGTACATAAGATGTAATGAAAATTAATGCATGTATTTAACAATAATAACATGCATATAACATTTAATAAAATTTAATACATGTATTTAATAATAATAACATACATATAAATTTAGCATTAATAAAATTTTTATACATGTAAATAACAATTATAACATGTATATAAAATTTAAAAGAAATTTTTTTTTTTTAATAAATAATATTAAAATAATATTTTAATATAACTGGTCCGGTCCGGACCTGGTCATACCTGGACCGGTTCAAAACCGGACCGAGACCCTAAGTCAACTGGATATGTTGACTTGGGCCGGATATACTGTACAGGCCCGTTTGTTTCTCTTTTCTTGGACTTGGACAAGCCCAATTATTTCACAGCCCAAAACCTTCAGCCTGTTAGAGGAAAACACTCATTTCCCACGGGCTGTGCCAGAACTCAGCCCAATCATTTTATCTATCTGCTAATGAATTTAAACAAATAACAAGTGAATGGTTTGGGCCAAGCCCACAGCACATAGCCCATAGCCTTTACTCTTTATAACATGTAACCCTAAGGTATAAAAGCTCATATTTGCTTCGGATTACATTTCACAGCGCCGCACATCTCAAAATTTCAGATGCAGCAGTTTCCTCAATACGCACACAGCGACAGTAATGGCATCTAAACTGTGGTCCTCACCGGCAATTGGAAAATGGCATGGCATCCCCAGCCTCTTTCCACCGCCGAGGTCCACCTCATTTCCACCTCTCTCTCTCTCTCTCTCTTTTTTTTTTAATCTTCAACTTTTCTTTTTCACCATCGTAACACAAATATGAGAGCAAAAAAAAAAATAAAGAAATAACACGTAGAGGTATGCACAATACATCAAGGGTCAAAGAAGAAAACAGAAAATGCAAAACCCAAAATCACATATTTGTACTGCGTTGATCAATGAAGAACAAAATAAATAAAAGGGAATTTCAGATAAAAATAGTGTCTTTTTTTTTTTTTCTTCACAAATATACATAAATACATATTTATTTTATATTTTATTGAGATTATAAAAATCTATAACCATCCTTAATACCACATGTTAAATATTTTAACATAAATATTAATAAACGGATCTTCGATTTTATATGATCTACAATAATAACATTGACGAATAATACGTACCTTTCTCCATCAGTTCGATGAAGAAATAGATCTGACTATGAGGAAAGGATCACCCTAACAACTTTACCTCTCAAGTGTCTCACGATGGCAAAAGCCACTCTAATGTTGTAGGTGAGAATCCTTTAACTCCTCAGTGCTATTTATAGATTTCTGACCATCAAGAAATCTCAGAGTTTGTATCTGACTATAATTAGAGATAGAGAGTTTTAATCTTATCTCTTAGGAGTTTTCTTATCCCGTTATCACTCATCCTTTATCTGATAAGTTTAAGCTATTTCAAACTCTATTAAGATGGGTGTGTGGGACATAGAGTTTTAATAAAACTCTTACATAAAATTCATAAAAAAATATGTAAAACTAACTATATGTCACATCATAATGGGACATGATGACTTGTAACCTATCTAAGTCGGCATGTTTCTTTCCTACAAGTCTTTACAGAATTGATAAATGCTGGTGTATGCTTTCTAATTTCTTGGGTGATCAAAGTTGTACGTTTGGGCAGTTTTGATTTTCTCGGCAAAGTTGTAGAGTAGTTGAAGCATGAAAGTGTATACGAATTGATTACCAAAACGGATGATGAAAAACTTCGTAAGGTAGTTAGGGTTTTGTACACAATCTTAGGTCATGCAATATGCCCCTCCCCATCATTACCAACTCACGTATTATCTTTTCCTTCTTTTCCTCTCATCAGCTCCATCCATCGCTACTTATAATATTCTTCCATATATACCAAAAAATGAAAATAAAAAATCTCTTTCTCATGCATGGGCTGCTGTTCACCTACCAATGTAACAGCTTCGATCCAAATATATAAAAAAGAAACATTTGTAGGATCCAAGTGAATATTATTAATATTGTTTTCTGCTAATTCACTTATAAAAAGCTTCAGAAGAAGATGAGGTAACGATGCTGGGTACATAAAATGAGAAGAAAAGACATGAAGGTTTCTCTTCATAATCTAGGCTAGTTGATCATCATCTTGGATAACTATATCGGTTTCAGGTGGTTGTTATATAAGCTTGGATGGTGCCGCAGTTAATCATTGCTATAAACTGAAGTTAATTTGTATGGATATCTGTTTTTGCTTTTTCTGTTTCTCTTTCGCTGCTTCTTCCCTTCTTCTTTTGCTTTTCATTCTTTGTTCAGTCAAAAGGGAAGTTGGAAGTAACGGGAGGTACTGTTTTCTGCCAGGTCTCTCTCTCTCTCTCTCTCTCTCTCTCTCTCTCAAAATGGTTCATTCAGTTATATACTTCACACGCAAACAAACATACATATGCCCCTAAAAGCTTTATGATGAATTTTTATGTTACCTTCTTTAATTTATTTGCTGACATATTGTATTAGATATATAATAGGATTCTAATAGCATCTCGAATTTCCAACTTGCTTTGTTCAATTTTTTTTTTTTTTTTTCTTTAAGGAAACATGAACATCATCTTGCACAACCTAATGGAAAGGCTAAGATCCCTTGTTGGTTTGAAAGGTTGGGATTATTGTGTTCTATGGAAATTGAGTGAAGACCAAAGGTAAAGAAAAAGTACTTCCTAATCTCTCTCTCTCTCTCTCTCTCTGTGTGATATTTGTGGTTTGTTTCAGGTTTATTGAATGGATGGATTGTTGCTGTGCTGGGACTAACAACACCCCAAATGCCGACGGAGAACTTCTTTTTCCTGTTTCTCCCGTCCTACCATGTAGGGATACCATTTATCCGCATCTAAGATCGAAATCTTGTGAGCTTCTAGCTCAATTGCCTCCTTCCATGCCCCTCGACCCTGGGTACGTATACATGTTTTAAGTACATGCATATGCATTTATTCAGCCTCACATGCACTAATTATTCTTCAAACCCTTTTCTTTCGTATTGTCAAAATTTTAATCTCATTATGGGTGTGGCCTGGAGCAGAGTTTATGCACAAACCTTGATATCAAGCCAGCCCAGTTGGCTAAACTTCTCAAATAATACAGAATCAAGTGTCCTAAAGGTGAGTACTCAACACCCTCATCCTCTCCTCTTTTGTAATTTTTCTACCTAAAAAATTAGGTACCCCAGATCATGACGAGTTGACAATGGTACTATTCACATTTGCAGGAAAGCATTGGTACTAAGGTTTTGATTCCCTTGGCAGGAGGAGTTATTGAACTGTTTGCTAATAAACAAGTATGATGTTGTCCCACGTTTTGCATGAGCAATATGGCATGGTGTAGCCTTTCCTTTGTTTATCTTTTCATGATAAATGTTTACATTGAGAAAGTGTATCTAAACTATTTTCGATTACAGGTTGCTGAAGATCAGCATGTCATTGATCTTATCACTGCACAATGCAACATTTCACTGGAGGAGGAGGCCCTCATCAATTCGAGCAACATGGACACAAGCTTCACTCATGTTGACGTCAATGCGATGAGTGAGTTCCAATCAAAGCTGCCATTTTCAGGAGATGAAAATGATCACAAGGATCCCAACAATCATTTCCAGCCACCAGTTTCATCCGCAACACCATTACAAAATCCGAGTATGCCTTTCGACATCTCTGTTGACCGAATTCGCCTATGTGATTCTCCAACGAACTTCCTTCAGCAATGCAATTACACTTCAGAAGACACAACCAAAAATGACATGTACCATGAAGGATTACACAATTCCTTCATTTCTGACAAACCCGGCAACCCATTTAAGTCTTCCTCTGAAAATGGGCACCAATTTGAGATGGATGTATTACAACAGTCCATGATGACCAATTCATCTAACATGCATATCCAGTTTATGGAGCCATTCTCACACAAGGAGCAGCAGGGGAATGACAAGGATTCCTTAAAGCACGAAACAGGACGAACGGATTCGATATCGGATTGCAGTGATCAGTTTGACGACGAGGATGATGCAAAGCATAGGCGAACGACTGGAAAGGGGCCTCAGTCGAAAAACCTTGTTGCTGAAAGGAGAAGAAGAAAGAAGCTTAATGATAGGCTCTATGCTCTTCGAGCGTTGGTCCCTAAGATTTCTAAGGTATAAATTCATCTTTAATCTTTTGCTTGGCTAACAAGAATGATATGTAGGACTGAAAAATCAATGTATGATCTCGAAGTTTCTTTATATATAACGCATTATTGTTTATGATCAAAACTTCTTCTAGCTATTGATGTTGAAAAGCCGTGGCATGTTCAGTTGGATAGGGCTTCTATCCTGGGGGATGCAATTGAATTTGTCGAGGAGTTGCAAAAGCAAGTGAAAGATCTCCAAGATGAGCTTGAAGAGAATTCAGATGATGGATGTAGAAACACAGGCACGAATGGCAACCACCACAACGTCCAGGCAGAAATTCTAAATCAAAATGCAATCACTCTTGGTCCTAAAACTGAACATGAACAGAAAGCTCCAAACGGCGTTCATCTGGGAGAATCAGGCATTAATGGCAATCTGACGAAAAAAAAGCAGGACCCAGAAATCTCTAATGACAAGACACAACAGATGGAGGTACGTAGCTTAATGCTCTTTTGATTTTGGAAATATACTTTCTTTGATCATGTCTTCATGAGAAAAAAAGGAATTAATGGGGGCAACTATATATAGGTGCAAGTGGAGGTGGCTCAAATAGATGGGAATGAGTTCTTTGTGAAGGTATTCTGCGAGCACAAGACTGGGGGGTTTGTGAGATTAATGGAGGCATTGAACTCACTGGGACTGGAAGTAACAAATGCAAATGTAACTAGCTTCAGAGGCTTAGTGTCCAATGTTTTCAAAGTTGAGGTAATATTAAGTTAATTGCTTGCAACACTTGAAAGGATCAACTTCAATACATACACAAGAACTTAGAAATATTAATTGCTGCTTATTTTAATATATTGGGCTTGTAGAAAAGGGACAGTGAAATGGTGGAGGCTGATCATGTGAGGGACTCCCTGCTTGAGCTAACGCGAACCCCATCCAGATCAGGGTGGCCTGAGATGGCTAAAGCAGAGAATGGTGGCGGCATGGATTATCATCAAAACCAGAACCACCTGCACGATCACCATGCAGCTGCTTCCTTTCACCACCACCACCACCTACACCATCTTAATTCATAATTAAAATATAATTCCACATAAATGCGAAGCACTTCATACTTTTTTTAAATTCTCTTTCAAGCTTTGTATGGCCTTATGTGAACATTTTCTACAATTAATTAAGCTATGCATTGATTATACATACATACATACATATATATATACACACACTAGCAGTACTAGTCCTGCGTCATATGCAGTTGATCGTGGAATAATCTTAACTTACCTGCTTTCTCGATTGTTCATTCTTAAAAAATTATGTGTTACTAGTCTCAACTTGTGCAATCCGCGAGAATAATTACTCATGCATATTTGTCTAAGATTTTTGTCACAAAGAGTCTAAGATGCAAAAGTATTCTTACAATCTTAAAGAAAGGGTAATTTTTTTTATGCATCAAACAACATCGAAATTAAGTCGTTGAAATATATGAAGAAGTACCATACCCTATACAAAACAATCATACAGATTAATGTGACTCTATGTGATACGTTAAAGTTATTTTATAATAAAAATAATTTTATAATTTGGCGAACCACGTCAATTTATGAAATTAGTTTTGTAATGTTTTCGTGAGTAGAGTGTTCATAAAATAGGTATGAAGTGTATTAGAAATGATGTATTCACAGTATAAGTCTGCTGTATTTTTTTTTCTGTACTGAATATACAAGGCAATGTGCAAAAGAATTAATATACTTAGAAGTCACTGTTTGGGTGCATCCATTGCACACATGATGTGGCATAGTAAAAATGACTAATTTATTCCTGCAGGTTGGATATTGCATGCAGGGATAAATTAGTCATTTTACTATGCCACATCATGTGTGTAATGGATGCACCCAAATAGTAGCTTCCATATAGCATTACTCATGTGCAAAATGGCCTGAATGGCAAGTCCGCAACGAACAAAGCTCGGCCCAGAAGTTCAAAAACCCTAGAAAAACCCTAGATTCCTTTTTCCTTCATACAACAATGGCGGGTGGGCGATTCCGCGAGCTCCTGAAAAAGTACGGAAAGGTTGCCTTGGGCGTTCATTTTTCGGTCTCCGCGGCCTCCATCACCGGCCTCTATGTCGCCATCAAGAACAACGTCGACGTCGAGTCCCTCCTCGAGAAATTGCACATGGGCGGCATCGGATCCTCCACCAAGGACCACTCTCCACCTGAAACTTCTTCTTCATCATCGGATGGGTTTGTGATGGAGGAGGATAGACCGGTTTCTGAGACCCAATCAACGGTGGTGTGGGAGGAGAAGAAGCGGAATCGAACGGCCGAGCTCGCCGCGTCGACTGGTGGAGCCCTTGCTCTGGCTGTACTCTGTAACAAGGCTTTGTTTCCTATTCGGGTTCCGATTACCATCGCGCTTACGCCTCCGGTGGCGAGGTTCTTAGCTAAGAGGGGAATCGGCAAGAACGGTGCATAATTTTTTTTTTTCTTTTACGAAAAATCTGTGGTTTTTCCTGGTCTGAAATAATTTCCCTTTGTGCTCATTTGGCAATTTCAATAGGGGGAAACAGAGAAATGAACAAAAGATATAAATGGTTTTTCTTGTTTTTGTAATGAGATTATTGGGTATTAATTGAAATTGGAATATGTGCCTGGAAATTCTTCATCCTCCTACATTTTGATGAATCAAACTCTGTTTAGTTGTTGATTAATATGGTCCCATTTGATTTGCTTGAGAATCCAACAGACACCCGGTAGACAATTGAAGATCAATGGCCAGTTTGGAACAAGTGATGTGGTGGCTAGCCCAAGGCTCAGTTGCTTGCAATCAAATAACAAAAATACCATATACTTGAGAGACAATTGGTTCGATTTTACAGTCCAATAAAACAATTGAAGATCGCTACATCGAATAAGGGTTTAAACCTTCATATGAATGCTATTTTTTTTCTATTAAAGAATTGAAACAGAAATTTGCAGAAGCTTTTTCTTCAATTGAATGTGAATCGTCGTCTGTCATCAAAATGAGCAAAAACGATTGTTAATGTGAAACCCAACTGCCTTTCCAATCCCAGACCCCCTTGAAAGTGTCAAAACAATGAGTTTAGAGCAAAATCCAAGAGAATGCAATCATTCCCAAAACACTCTGATAGCGGATGAAAAGTTTCATTTAGGAAAATCATATAGGAGAGAATCCAGAGATTTTGCTCCAAAAAAATAGAATAGGCTTTCACACCATAAATGAATCGTTCACAATGCAGGAAAGCCTGTACACTGATGGATATCTGGAAATTTGAAGCAAAAGCAATGAATCGAAGACTGACCTTGTTGAATTAGTTGGCTTGACCAATATTGGGTCCTCCAAATACACTAAGACTGTAACAGATGCTTGAATTCATGACAATCAGCTCCAACTTCACTGAGTAGCAAGAAAAGCTTCGGTAATATCTTCGTTAGCATCAGCTTGAAACCAACTGAAGTTGAATTGACATTGTTCTTATCACTCACAGAGGCGTCCTCAGTGAGAGAGCCTACTAAACAACCTTTCATATAAGCGTCAGAGGCCTTGAGTATGTAATATCCACGCTTACTGAAATGGTCTTTAACAAGCTCTTCGAAGTCCTGGACAAACCATTACGATGGTTACAAACTTTAATTAGTCAAGATATAAAAATGTATTCATAACTAGGTCATATATTTGATTTTACAAAGATTATAAAAGATACTAAGGATGTATATTCTCCACTTACTTATCTTATGTTGAGTATCTAGTCGAATTTGATTCTAATCAATTACCAATATACATATGCGGTACAAGGAATTACCGAAGTTTTACGCTTGCCGATAAAATAAAGGTTGGGTTTCTACTCTATGCACAATGCCTTCACACAATTAAAGAAGAAACCAAATCAAATCTTCCAAAGTTCATTCGAACATTATACCACTACCTTTTGTGATTAAAAAATTAACAACTCCCCTACTGTTGACTGTATAATACCTCGTGACTTCATACAATGCCTTTGTTTATAAAGCTGATTGCTAATAATAATATTGCAGCTTTCAAAAACTCGGCAACGGATTCTAGCTTGAAAATAAAGCACAGACAATGATCAAGCTTTTTTTACAATATTTTGGGCAAATTATGTATATCTATGATAATTAACAGGAAAGGGATTCAAACAGAGGAAAACTAATAATTGAATACTGGTATATAATATAATACCTTTGGAGGCCTCCTCATAAGATACATCATTGTCTTGCAGTTCAGCAAGAAAGTATTCTCATTGCAAGACAATGAATTTTTCTCTCCCTCAGCTGTCCCAATCTGCTTGTCATAGCCAGCTTCATTAAAATATGGCTTAGAATTTAGCACTAACCCCTGAAGTGAAACTAGAACTTGTAGGATGCTAGAAGACTTTGGATCCCAAACTTCATTTCCTTTTCCAGTCCAAGTATTCAAAAGGCTAAGGCACACCTTGCCATCCTCGTATAAATTTGGATTTATCCGCCAGCCACCTGAATGATAGGATACCAACTGCACACAATAAACAAAGTCAGAGATCAGATAAGAGACACCCTTTCTGCATTGAAGCCCACAAAAATTTTTGGGATTCGCTCAAATAATCAGGACGTACAGCTTCTAAACCAAAGATGGAACTAGAAATTAAAATCAGTATATCTTACTGGTGGAGCATCAGGGTATTCCGGTGGGAGGTGAAAATCGAAGAAGAAGAGCCCATCTTGGTAAGGCGTCCCGTATGCCCCAACTATAACCGCCCTTAAGAGATCCATTCTATCTTCATAAACTCGCACATAGATTGTATCTATTAAAAATATCCATCATTAAAGCCAAGGGTTGCTAAGAAAAGACATATGGTCAAAATCTCATAATCAATTATACAATCTAATGTACTAAACTGTTGCCTACCAGGAAGGTTATTCTGAAGGATGCTCCAATCTTGTTGAACCTTCTTAAACCACCTCCTTCCATTGTTATTCTGATAGTGACATTCATTTGAAAAGGGGTCAAATACAAAAAAGAGATCCTTTGTGTATGAGAGTCAACTGAACTCCTATGCAGAAGCATTAAGAAACATCCAAAGTATACAGATATTATGCAACAAAAATGCTTTAATCAACTGCTCAGTCAGAATTCAATGACACTCCAAACAACTTCATTGTTCATTTTTTTTTTTTTTTAAATGTCAACAAAAAACATTGTGACATTAAGCAAAATAATAAAACCTGACATATTAAATAAGCATACATTCTTTTTCAAGCTCAAATAGCACTTCTTCCCATATAAGAATGGGATGGGCAGTGCGGTCGTGTGCTTAAAACTTAGCGAGTGCCCATGTAACTTAAGTATGTTATAATAGATCCACATACATTTGAAGAGTATTCCTGTAAGATCTGACTAAGGCCCTGTTTGGATACAAGAGATGTTTCATCTCATCTCATCATTACAATTTTTCTAAATTTCCACACAAAATATAATAAACAATTAAAAATTTTCAAATCCCAAAACAATAATAATATTAAAAAATAATATTCTAACAATATTTTATTCAACTTTCATCTCATCTCAACTTACTATCCAAACCGCACCTAAATAATACAAGGATGTAAAGTATTTGTGATGTCCAAGGATCATACTCAAAAGGATAAAAGGCATTTACCTGTCCATATGCACCAAGAAAATAATGGTCTACAGGATTTTTAGCTATATCAAAGTGTTTGAAACAACAAATGTCATCCCCTAAATATGCTGGAGCATTTGACTCTTCAGCCCTCAAATCACATGAAGCTTCTGCTACTTCAAACAACTCATGTGCCTCAGAAATGTCCTGCTCTTCTTTAATTTCAGTACCACAGCTATCAATGATGTTTGGTTTCTGAGAACTATAATCATCACTAGACTCTTTTCCCTCAGAAATCTGTATTGTCCGGATGGATTCGAGCTCACCTTCAACTTTGGAATCCAAACTGCATGGATCTAAGTTCTTTTGTCCCAGTGAGAATATTCCAGTGGCAAGTCTTGACAGAAACCGAAATGCAGCTAATGGAACTGACAGTGCCGTATTTTTGCTAGAATTCTCTCCACGTTCTTCTGGTTCAGAATCTATGTAGTTGGCATTATGCAGCTCATCTTCCTGAACATCATTGACTACGAATCATTCACTCATCCAACAGATAAAATGATATACACTACTGAGTATATTGGTCTAAGTGGTCTTGTTAAAGCAAATTACACGTGGTCAGAAGAATAGAATATGAATTATGGTGATCATCTAGAGGAACCAATCATACAGGTTCCACCTCTAGAATGAGAACATCAAATTTGTTTCCTGACATATACTCAACCCTACTTTTTTTCCTTTGCATGTACTCAACCAACCAATTTATTAGTTCAAGAGTTAATTTAAAATTAATGTCAACATGTTAAGATCTTGAAAATCATTGTGTGGCATTATAAAAGTTAGGATATGAGTAGCCATAGTACAATTTTGCCAAACCTCATTTTCTAAATCCTGATCTAGGTATTCTTTTTAGGACATTCAATTACAAGTCCTATCCATCAAGAACACTGCACACACTGCTTTCTATGGCGAGCATTTGCTTAACAGACTGTAAACAAATTGGAATGACACACATAAAAATTTGCTGAACAGAAACAAACCTCTTGAACAT
Source organism: Carya cathayensis (assembly GCA_011037825.1). Classification (NCBI taxonomy): domain Eukaryota; kingdom Viridiplantae; phylum Streptophyta; class Magnoliopsida; order Fagales; family Juglandaceae; genus Carya; species Carya cathayensis. The sequence goes on from QGSO01000223.1 coordinate 238,920, forward strand.
TCTCAAGGGTATCCATCTCGTTGTCATTGACAGTTTCCCAACTAGCAGCATCATCACTAACTTCACTCCCAGTCGCAACTGAATCATCATCTCGACCAACAACATAGATTGCTTGAGGTCCAACCTAAAGGCATTCAAAAATCAAAGCAAATACCATGAGAACTCTTTCATGAGAATGGAAAAAAATTCAAATAAATGTATGACTCCTCTTTCTTTTTTAAGTAATTGTATGACTGAATATATGATTTCAAATTCCATTCCCACCCTCCATCTCATGAGCATCAAACCAAACCATTTTAAGTCTCTATTTGACATAAATAAGGCCATTCATATCTGGAATAAAACAGCCTTTATCCCTTTTACTGTCCATTCCCAAGGAATATCAACATTCACAACAATTATATCATATATTTACAAATTCCAATTACAGATTAAGCATTGTTTTAGATACAAGACAAAGAAAAAAACAAACAATGAAAGTTTTCCCCATTCATAAACAGGAAAAAAGAATATAATGTTACGAGGCAAGAATCGTACCGTTGAAACCATCTCATCAGCCCATGTAACTTCAATATCACCGTTCCTTAGACCAGTTATATTCCCGACCCAAGATAGATCAGAGAAGCCACCCCAAAATTTATTTCCAGATGAATCGTCTACACTTCTACATCCGGAGTGTTTTGTGACATCCCGTCTAATCTCATTTGGCCTATTTTGCTGCTTTGATTGAGGAACGGAGTCCATGCCAGTAGCTGTTTCTGAAGAAAGAGAAACTGGAGACAATTGAACAACTAAATCCCCATAGCAGTAATCATAATCTGGATGTCCCTCCAACTCATACACACTTACAATTTCCTCTTTATCAAACTCTCGAGGATCTTCTACCTGGGAAACTGGCTTTAACCACCTTACACAAGCTGTTCGTTCCTTGCCATTCACACTTTTCACAACCCCAACACGCCTGACTTCTCCAACATCATCCCCATCATCGGATACCTTCTCCACCACATACTGCTCGGCAACAAATTCATGATCACCAGGACTATCAATCGGAATCAAACTTGTTGAATCCAGCCCACAACCTGTTGTTCCATCCTGCCATGCCACATCAACCTTTGTCCTGGTATTGACAATCAAAAGGGCTTTTTCAAAACTTTCCTCTTTCTTTCGAGCTTTCTTGTCCCTCCTAACAACTACTCTACAGATCTTCTTGCGATGAAGAGGCCAAGATTCATGGACAGGCTCCTTTGAAACAGACAATGAACTACAGCAAGAGATGGACTCAGGCTCGTTGATTTGAAAGTTTCTATCAATTCCATCCACTGCATCAACCGGATTAAGATCCATGGATTCATTATTTTCATCTGATTCCTCCAATGAAACCTCTTCCGAATCGCACCCACTTCCCATTTGAGTAGAATCTAACTCACAGTTGATTGGATGCTGAAGTTCTAATTTTGATAAACCACTGTCTAAGGGAATGGAAGACGAAAGAGCCAATGTGGGGAGAATACACCAGTCACCCAATAGCCAATTTGTATGGGAAAAACAAGACAACAGTTTTAAGTTTTTTGGACTCTGCTCTTCAGCAGGGGGAGTTGAAGAATTTGGTCCATAGCTGGCAGATGTTATCCAATCAATAAAAACTGAACCAACTGTAACCTTTATAACAGTACCTTCCAACCGATTAGGTTTCCACAAGCCAGACAGCCACCTGGAATTCTTGAAAAGTGATGAAGAACTGGCCCTTACACGCTGGCCAGGATGGTAAGGAAAATGTCCATCTTCGAGGATATTCTTGGAAATTGGTTTTAGCTTCAGTGGCTCAACTTTTGGAACCTTACACACAGAACCATCATCAAACAACACAGTCACATTATCTAAAACATCTTCGATTTTACCTAGCCAGGGACCCAGGATCACATAGTCACCAACAGTGAAATCCCTTATGCGTTTCAAGTCTTTGGATGAAATATCTTTCATAATAGATCCATCAGAAGATAACAAATCAACGGAGGTACTCACATTTACCACAACACCCACTTGCCCAGTTGGGTCCAAAGCAGTGGCAACAAAATCCCCATGTAAGAATCCACGATCAACAACTGCTACGTCATTAACACTTATGGTTGACTCAGTTTCATCCATCCAAAGTACTCGCACCTGGTCTGCTGTAAGAGGACCACTCTCGCCACCACCTCCTTCCCCATCACTATCGCCATTGGCATTGCTATTTCCATCACCATCTTCTTCCTCATTCTCGCCATTGTCATCTTCATCATCACCGTCATCATCCTCATCCTCATCATTGTTAATGCTGCTATCTGAATCAGTGTCACCAGCAACTTCAGTCACTATCCCAATCATGCCACTGCTATTGCTTTTTACAACATCTTGCCTATACATATGTGGAATATTTTGGTTGTTACTGTCTGCATTATTAGGTTTGCTAAGTTCATTAGTTTCACTATCTACACTTGAATCACAGACAAGCCCACTTGTGGCAGAACCACTTTGGTGCGAAGAATTATCATCATGAGCACATGTGGCAGGCTCATTAACATTACCAACAGAGTCATATGATTCGTTTTCCATCTGAAGAAAAATCATAAGAATATGGTAAGACTATTTTTCCAACTTTTACTGTTGTTCAATCGAAAATCATGATGTAACAAAAAAAATCATCCAAGGGCAATATGACCATCTACCCGTAAGTGAGTTTTACCAGAACCAGGTTATTCGCAGTGATAAATCTAGAGCAAATAAACAAACTACAATTTTTCAGACTTCTTCCCTAAGAAAATGAAACATCCAGCTAACAGACATTTAATGTCAGAAATCATTATGGCATTTTGGGAATCTTGATATCAATCAGCTTCCATTTGCCTACAGACTCTAAGCACCGTTATAATTTTCCTGATTACTTATGGGAAAATCTTAAACAAGAAAAGAAATTATCTTTCAATCATCAACTCAAAGGCTGACCACAGAAAAGAATTTTAATTGTATGTACACCTGTCCATTGCTTATCTTCAGTCACCTAAAATTTAATTATCGCTTGATAATCTCCATATTCAAACTAACCACAGAGCGAGAGCTAGAGACGCCAAAGCCGCTACAGCGAAACAATATAGCCATTCATCCAATGTATGATGAAAGTTACAATTTTATCAGACTCATAAAGTACGACGACGCAACTTCACGAACAAAAAATTGCCGAAAATGCCACGCTTCACATATTTCTTCAATGTCCTAATCCCCATTGATCATGCACCAAATATTTGTAAAAGATACGATACGATACATTCACGACTAAAAAAATTAGAAAAATTATTAAGATTATTTGAACGAAATACTAGAAGAACCATTGGGTAGCTCAAACTCTACCAAGCCAACCGATCATCAAACCTACAAGGTACCAGTAAAAACTCAAAATCCATTTTAGAAAAACGAACAACTTATCGCAAAAATCTAAACAACATGTATAAGTCCACAAAATTCAAAAATTTAAAAGAAAAATGAAAAGGGCCGGCAATAAATTTGAGCTTTAAGTGAAAGGTGGTAACTGGATTTAAGATCTTCTACATAAATTACCTATTCGAACCGAAGGAAATTGAGCACCGAGAGATTGAAGAAGAGAAGAAGAAGACGACGACGAAGTGTTACGTTTTTGAACGAGGAGCTTCTGTTGGAGAATATAAAGCGTGCGCAGAAGGGAGGGAAGGAGGGATAGAGCCAGGCTTCGATTGCGAAAGAAGATGTAGGGGTAAGATGGTAATTAAACTATTGTACAATTGTCATTGCTTATATATGGAAGTTTGGGATTCGAAATGACGAAGACTGCCCTTGGCTTTGGACGATATGACAGCCCAATGTAAGGGGGACCCAACGGTAATGGTGATCCATCACCACCGTTGGATGTGGGGACTTGACCAATGGGAAATATCGTGATCGTTTTGGGTTTTCTTAAATTTGTTTGCGTAAAATAACGGGGTAGGAAGCTAAAATTGGTTTTTTTTTTTTTCTAATTTTTTCAAATTAATACTATATAAAATTTTAAGGTGTGTAAATTATATATATTTCTTAAAAAAAAAAAAGTAAAATTCAGTTGATTTTTATAGTTCTAGACAAGAGTGTACAGTCTCGTATATTCCTTTAAGAAAAATTAAATATATCATTAAAAAATAATTTTTGATATAAATTGCAGATTTAATTTTAAAAAATATATATATCGTACAAATTCTAGAAATATCATTTTTCTTAGGTTACAAGGGTTATGTACACAATTTCATTTTTCTTATGTTATAAGGGTTACGTTTACTATTGTTTGGCTTTAAGCAAAGGAATAGGGATATGCCTTGCTTTTCTTAGAGTCGTGGGTGACTGACTGGTGGATGTTTAAGAGGCACAAGGAAAGGTAGCTTTTTTCGTTAAAGGGAAGAATTGAAGATTGTTGCTACCTCTTTCGCTACTCTCTCTTTTTTTTTTTTTTTTTAATATATAATAAGATATTTTATTAATATAAAGATACGGATAGCTTAAGTATACATATAATTACATTTATTTAGGTGATGTCCAAAAATTTTTTAAAATTTACATTTATTTAGGAACTATAAACTGTTATAAAGAAATCTTGAAAGTTAATACCATTTAAATTTATAGCAATTTTCATTATAAATGGTTATTTTTGGATGTTGAGTTGAGTTGAAAATTGAATAAAATATTATTAATATATTATTTTTTAAAATTATTATTATTTTGAGATTTGAAAAAATTGAATTATTTATTATATTTTGTGTTGAGATAAATTGAGGAACCAAATTGGCCACTTTTCTAAGTTTTCTTCTATAAAAAAATTATAATGTTGTGTTTAGATATTGAGCTGAACTAAATTTTTTATGAATAGTAGTGAGTTGAGTAGGTAGAGTGAGTTATGTAGAATCTTTCTAAAATAAATTTAGATATGGATATTAAGATGAGTTCAGTATTATTTATAAAAAATTGAAAAATGTTTTAGATTTTCCACGTATAAAAATGTGGTAAGTTGAAAAAAATTATTAGTTTTACTTGTAAAGCGATATTGAATTAAAATAAATTTAATAATTTAAAATTTTAATATTTAAACGTTAAACTTAATTTAAAATTAAATTAAATTAAAATCATCTCAATCAATATTGCGTTAAACTCTTATGAGAAACTACCATCCTCAAAATGTCTTATCAGTTTAAGGGTAAGAAATGTAAGATCGTTAATTTCTCCTAAAAGTAACCAAAAAATCCACGAAATTTGTTGGGTACGCAGGTAACGGGCCCATAACGAGAACGAAGGTCTAGCACAATAGACTGAGACGGTACTGCACTTGCTCCACTTGGAAAACACATCTGCTCTATACGGAAGTCGGAGAAGATGATCGTGTGCGTCGCCGTTGTCGGCCACCAGGTACCTGCGCCTCCTGATAAATCTCATTCCTTTTACTTATTTTTTTATTTGATCTTTATTTTGTTGGTTGTTACAGAACAACCCGCTGTACATACAGAGCTTCACGGAGGCCGACGATGCCCTCAAGCTCCATCACATCGTCCACTGCTCCCTCGATGTCGTCGACGAGCGAGGTAAACTTTACTCTTAACGATCTCGGATTCGGATCCAAGTCCATAATCCGTACCGTACAGCTCCTAGGTACTTTTAGGAATTGAATTTCTTAGCCAAAGCGTGTTTTATTATACGAATACTCGTACCGATTGATCGATTTGAATCATTTTTTTTACCTTATTTTTCAGTGAACAATCCGAAAAAATATGGGCCGACGCTAAACGAGACATTTCTGGGTCTGCTTTATCCGACCGAAAATTTACAAAGTGTAAGTGCAATTCCCGATGCAACGGATTCATAAAAGAGTTGCGTACAATTTTATTTTTGTAAGAAAATTGTTTTTGCTTGCGACAGTATCGTGGCGTGCTTGTGAATGATTTTATAGATTATGTTGTGGTGTAGGTACGGGTATCTGACTAATACAAAGGTGAAGTTTATCGTGGTGACAACGGATCTAGATGTCAGAGACGCCGATGTTCGAAATGTGAGTGTCGTTGATGGATTGGCTTTGTATGGAAATGTTTCTTAGGAAAATCGGAGTGATGAGACTTTGATTTTGAAAGCTAGTGCAATGTGGGTGATTATAAATTATTTGATCCTGTATACATGCATACATATATGTATATGAGAAATAATAGTTGCTGTCCTAATTATAAATTACTCAACTTTTATGTTAGTTTTGTAATAGCATGGTGAAACATAATTCTTTTTGCTGAAGTGACTTTTGTGTTGGTGTGGGCACTGAGGGCTGAAGTGACTTTGCGGGCGTCCTTGCTGCCTCGAGCAAGATAAATCAATTGTGATCTTTGAGCTATGAAATAGATGATATTGATTATTGATTACATGCAATTGGTATTGGCATCTTGTCTGGTGAAGTTCTTGTCTGGAGAAGATTGCGAATATAATATTATAAAGATCAGTTCTTGCAATTTCCATATGATTAAGCATCTCTTGAATAGAAATTAACAGGCTTTAATCATGTTGTCTAGGAGATAATACATATGTGGACATGTTTATGTTATAATTACATGTAAACATTATCCTTTATGGTTCATGTTATTACACGTTTGTGTGCATTTATCAACCGTTGGTTTCCTGCCTCATCATACGCTTCCTTCATGGTGTAGTGGTTGCCATTTTTCTAATCACTTACAGTAATTTGGTGCTTCTACATCTGATTACTGTAGTCTTCATCTGCGGCATACATTGAATAAAAAACCTTCTATCTTTCCTGAGTTTATGTCTCTTTGTGGAATATGCTGTACAGTTTTTCAGGAGGTTCCATGCTGCATATGTTGATGCGGTTTCAAACCCGTTTCACGTGCCAGGGAAAAAAATAACCTCCAGAACTTTTGCAGAAAGGGTCAGCACCATAGTCAAATCATTTGGGTTGAGTTCAGCTGGGTGAATAATCGCTGCCAGTCTAGAAGCTAAACCTTTATGAATTTTCCTTTATGAATCTTGTTGCACTGCTTTTGTTTCACATAGGATCTGGGCCTAGGTGAGCTCATCCATGTATCTCAGAGATTGTAACACTTACCATCCGACAGAACTTCAATTTAAGTGACATCGGAGCTACAAACAAGTGATCTTGTTATTACCTGGAAATTCTTATCATATTTGGCTTAATCTGTTTTCACAGAAAGTTAATAATATAGAGAGGGAGTTTTTAGTCTTGCCTTGTGGAAAGCGAAACCATTGGAGGGCAATTAATGCAGTAAATCCAGGTAGGAAATTTTCAAATCTAATTTTCAGGTTTCTGATACCAATAGAATCAGAAGTCCCGATCGATGTCTATCGCCATCAATGTAGGCCGTAGTTCAAAATTTCCAATGATGTATTTTTCCTGGAGGGATGCCACGAGGTCAGTGGAGGAGTTCATGATATCTGGCTGTTTTGCTAGTCACAATCACTTGTATAGCGTAATGTTGTTGGAAGATGACATCTTTATTTAATGAGTTCATTTTCCAGGACAAGCCTGACTCTTAAAAAGAGTCCAATTTACTATAGCAATTGCTGCTCTCACAAATTCCTCAATGTGCACTAGAACTATACCATATATGTTACAGCAATACGCCAACTACCATTTTACAAACCACATAAAACGCAGAAAAGAATAAGGATTGAACAACCAAACTAACGGTGAAGTACTAAACATTCATTACCTGCTCGGTGAGAATATAGAGAGCATTCACTTTGTCACTTCCATTAACAACAAAATGTTCAAGAGAAACAGATGGAACTTCAGAGTATACTTCAATATCGTCAAAAAGCAGTCGCTGATTTGAAGCAATAAACCTATCACATACCATAGAGTGCAAGGAAAGGCCGATGACAGTAAAAACAAAACACAGTAAAAGAGAGCATCCTGCTAGACTTCCCAGGGGATGTTCAGGATATGGAGAACTTGATGGAAATCATTGCATAAAGCATGAAAGTGCTAGGTAATCAAAACTCATCATCATCCTCTTCGGCAATGTGCTTTGCAAGCTCTTGCTCCTGCTGTTGTCTCTCCCTCCTCTTCTCTGCACTTTCTTTCTCTTTATGAGAATTTGGTGGAAATCGAAGAGCACGCACTCCCTCATTATGCATATTGAGGCAGAAAGCAATCCTAGAGTTAAATGCAATTTGAGGTTCGTTTGTAGAGTAGATGTCCCCCGTCTCCTTCGAAACCATCCATCCATTTGCATGATCTACTGTGGCATCTATTGCACCATCTCGGATAGCCTTTGATACAATACTCTCAGCATCAGCAACAGGGTTTGCAGAATCCAATCTCAACTTCTTTGCAACATCAGCCAGAGAGATCCGGGAGTAAGATATACTGATGTTGCGCAGCCCAGTCCTTATGACATTGTGCCGCAGCCTAACAATCAAATTATGGGTCCGATCTAAATTGAAAGTACTTGAGAACTTCTCAGCAACATTTCTGAAAAGCTCCAGATCACCAATTCGTACAGCCTGAAAAAACACATTACATTGTCTTTCTCAATGCCAATAGCAAAAGCTGAGGAGGAACCCCCTTTTTTTTTTTTTTCAAATTCTGCTTTTATAGCTAAGAAAAGACAAATATCATATTGTTCTATGAACTTGGATGTCTTTAAGCCAACTTGTAATTTTTATTACATCCAAGTTCTAACCTATAAGTTGCTGGATTCAGGTTTATATCATATGAACTTGGATGTCTTTAAAGCCAGCTTGTAATTTGATGTATCCCTATTCGATATGGAAAAACTGAACCGAAAGACTCAAGTCAGATAAAACGTAGACTTACATTTGTCAATTCAAAGTATGGCCTTAAAGCCTTCTCCATGCCTTTCTGCATAAACACAGTCCTCTCTGGGATTTCCCCAAGCAGCAAGCGAACAATGACCGCCCATTTGTTGCATTGAACACGAAAACCTAGTGCTGCAACAGGGGCTTTTCGAGCCGCTTGCAGGAGGGATTCTTTTGCGTCTGTATACTCCAACTGAATTGTCCTGATCTTTCCTAGGTAAAAGAGGTAGCGGCAGAACTGGAAGAGAAAATTGGTCAATGTCAGAATCTGCAGCTTATAAGTGGAAAGCTTTAAAACAGAAGCCAGGCCTCTGGTCAATGGGCATGACCACAGCATCAAGGAGATTGGAAATTTTTTTTTTTTATAAAGTCAGTGAGATTGGAAACTAAACAATCCTTCCAATCCCAACCAAAGAGAGAAACAATAGCACCTTCAATACCATCCACAAATGTTCTACCGCAATTGGATCCCTATCATCTCTGTATTTTTCTTTTTCAAAAAAAAAATACCCAGACTTTACACACTTCTTCCATCCTTTTTGTTTTTAATAGGTAAAAAATTCCAACTTTTTATAATTTTATGAACCATGATTAGCTTTGATGCCAACATAGGTTACAAAAGTATTCAGTAGAGACTAGTGAAGGGATAACCAAGAAGTAAGCATGACGAGGAGAACACAACATCGACATGCATTCCATTAGAGGTTCTCATATTAGCTTTGTCACACTTATCAAAAGCATCAGCTACGTAATCTCGTGTTGATCAGATCCAGACTAATTGTTTCAACCCTCTGAAATTATTATAATGGTCAAATGAACTAAATCTTGAAAACTCAGTATTAGAGTTGCAGATATGCATCTTAGCCTCCCACAGAAAAATGAACCACATTCTAAAATTTTAGGGAATCTAAAAGAAAATGTAGGAAAAACAATTGAGATTTACCTGCTGATTTGAATGGGCTTCAAATCGAGGTGCCTTTGACCTAAGCTTCTCCGCTTGATCATATAAGTTGTAATGAAGATAGTTGCGAAGAAGCAGGTTAAGAAGTGTTTCCTGAGTCACACCACATTCCACATATAATAAAACAAGTTTTTTTTTGTAAGTTACTAGTTTCCTGACCCATGCCTCTTCAATTGAATATTTACCTGACCCAACTCGTCATGGCGCAAGGTTGCAATTCGGTGAAGAGCAAGGAGATTACTGCCAATAAATGTGTATCTAAGTTAGTCATACAATGGATGCTATAAGTGAGGCAGGAGATCATTCAATCCATTACATCTTCGTCCACCAATACAGATAGAACAGTAGTCAATGAAAATCAATTAGTCATGACAAAAGAAAACTCACCCTCTAATTTCAGCAAGATCTCCAGTGAGCTCATAGCAAAGAGAATAATAGAAGTAGAGCCTGGATGCTAGAACATCTACAGTTCTCCTATTCAGATTCTTCACTCGAGCAATACTTGCTGAGGCACAAGCTTTAGCCTGAGAGACAACAATGTCATGCAAAAACATGAATCCCCAGGGTTTTTTATTTTTTTTTGGGTGGGGGGGTGTTAAGAACTTAATCTATTTCTATTACCTCATTGTATCTCTTCTGATCAATCAGAAATATCAGGACAAGTAGATAGCAGTAAATCTCCAGCTCTGGCAGTGAATGTTTCCCAGAAATTTGAGTTGTGGATGTAGCAGTGTCAACATCCATCTCATGTTCATCCTCCTGTAACCAACCTTTGATGTTGAAGCTTGAAAGCATGGTGAACATTCGGTATATAAACTATGTGTATAATTTTTCTAATAAGTAAATTGTGTAACTTTGTTTTATCAGTAAATTAAACTTTACTAATCTACTAATTTTGGCGCAACCCAAGTGACGGACTATATAAAACTAGAAAAGGAAAAAAGAGTGAGAAATCCTGATAGCTAGAAATAGAAAAGTGGTAACGAGCTACTGTCAAAGGATCAAGGTGAGGATTGTCACCTCAGTGTACGAAGCAAGGGCTTCCTCAGATCCTCCACCTAAAAATATACATTTCTTAGGCTTTGGGTAGCAAAGGAGGCAATCCCCAAAGCGATCAGTGCTTTGAGGTATCTGGTCTAACACCTAATAGGAGCACAGCCCTATCTATAATTACTCTAACAAAGTAACCAATTGGCCATTATGACAAGGTAGAGAAGCTCAAAATGTGAGCTAATTATCCAGGTTACGCATTGTGAAATATTGTGCATATACCTTCATACTCGTTCGTCCTTTACACTCAAAAAAGATAGATGCCATTTCATGAACAAGCATACAGTTTAGAGCGAACATGGGCTTCAAGAGGACCCCAAGTTCACAACGCCTCTTACGTACATTACCTTAGGAAGATAAGAGGACAACCGACCATGCAACTCAGATCCAGGGGCGACAGCGAAACTGAGGAACGCAGAGAGCACCGGCGCATTCAGTCTCCGCCTCAGCGCCATGGTGAGCCGGACCACTCGAACAATGCGTCGAACCTCCCGGGCATACGCACCGGTCTCAATGAGAGACGCAATCTCCTTCAAATCTAAAGCATGCCCATGACACACGGATTTCACAAAATAAAACCAGACATCCAAACATTAAAACGTAATTACCAACATATGACCAACGTAATCAAATCCGGGTAACCAATAATTGAAGTTTAACAACACCGACCGAAATTTTTTTGAAAAATAAATGAGGGCTACATATTTATATATATGTAGATAAATATATACTTGTATGTAAAGAACAGTCTTACGGTGTAGAGTCGAGGGAGGAGACGAAGGGGCGGAATTAGAGGGAGCTGGGAGCTCCTTCATCTCTACGTCTTGGGTCATGTCGAATGGACTGTGACTAAATCGTAAACACAAAAATCAAATTAGGGATTGAAAAATCGAAAAAGATCCTGGAACAGAATGAGTATTCGGAAGAATCAACCTTGAACCGGGCTTGATCTAGGGTTTTCGCCTGCTACTGCAAGTCTCAGGAGGGGGGAGTAGCCGGGGAGTAGGAAAAGGAAAAAGAAAAATTATGAGGACGGCTCTTAAAAGACTGCCTCTATGGGAAAAGAAAGTAATGTTGAGACTTACATAATTATTTTTTAAATAAAATAAAATATATTATTTATGAAAAAATTTGAGATTTTCTATTTAAATTCTCTGAGTTCCATTATTTTTTAAATATAAGTACAAAATTTACGCAAATTAAAACTATATAAACCGTTTTAAAAAAAGACAGTTGTAGAAGTGCGCGGTTAAAATAATTATTAAAATAATTTTATATTCTTTGATTTTGGCAAGATTAATCTTTACACTAATTCCTACCATTTTATCATACTACCTATTTTAAAGTTTGATCATTTTAATTATCCCCTCATAAAATACATTCCAAGCTTTTTAGAACAAAAAAAAAAAAAAAAAAGTGGTTCCTAAGTTCAAGAGAAATAATATTTACAATTATAAGGTGCACAAACTTTGCATACTTTCTTTAAAAAAAATGAATAAATTTAAAAAAAAAAATAATTAATACAGTCTTATGGGTATGAAAGTCTTACGCACTACTTTTAAAACAAGTGACTAAATTAAAGACCAAGGGTGGCCCAACACATTAGGAACTAGAGTAAAATTTAAAATGTGGCTTTTTTTTTACTTATAATATAAATATTATTTAAATTTTTTAAATAGAATAAGGCTTTACTTAAAATTTAAAATTTTATATTCGATATAATAATTTAAAATGAGGCTCATTGTTAATGTTCTCTTAAGTTTTAGTTTGGGAACATTAGTTAAAAATATAAATATTCATTGATATAGATATGGGCCTTGCCCTGTTGCCCACATTCTAAATATTGAGAATAGTGCTTTCTTTAAAGTTTAGTTTTATTTAATAGCTTTTATATTTTTTTCTCAAAAACACAAAATGCAAATAAAAGTTGAGTTTTATTTAAGGGGCCTTGGATAGGCAATGATCTAGATCATCGCACATTTCAAAACTATTCTAATACTACTCAATCAAAATTTCACATGAAAATATTATTATTTTTTATGGTAAATTCTATTTATTTTTCAGAATAAATACGTAAAAGTTGCACACCTAATGTAGATTGGAGACTGGTCACAAGCTGGCGATAACACCATAGCTCTTGAGTGACAGTTCGGAGATTTGGCACTATCTTAAATCCTTTGTTACACAAATGAGATGAGATAAAAGTTTAAAGTTTGATAAAATATTATTATAATATAATTTTTAATATTAATTTTATTTTACAATTTAAAAGTGCTGAATTATTTATTAAATTTTATGTAAAAATTTGAAAAGACTATAATAATTATTAATTATATGAGATAAAATGTAAGTCTTAAACTCGGCCTTAGGCTTCAATCCACTCTTCACGGGAGCCGGTTCCGATGATAACAAAATTACTAATCACATCTGAAATTGCAATTTACAACCTTTTTGTATTTTTTTGTTTCTAATAACAAAATATCTCCATCCCCAGAATATTGAAACATTTGAAAATCCCAATAACTAGTAGAGTAAACAGAAAATAAGTATTAAACCTTAAATCACTCAATGCATAAATTACAAAGACGGGCTGGTTTGGTCTTCAATTAATTCACTCCTGCTATTAATCAGAAGGTCTGAGTACGAAGCATTGTAAACCAAAAGGAAATTTGTATGTGAAAACACCATAATCACATAAAAGTAACAGAATCATTGCAAGCCAAGGCACGGCAGCCAAAACCAAGCACACCACAACCCACAGGAAACTCCTCATGTATTAGATAAAAGAAAGTATAACGTTGGCCTACAAATAATAACTCCTCATGTATTGATAGTAAACGGCAGTAACAATTACATACATTCCCATGTAACTGCTACTGGCGTTTCATATTCGATGCCTGAGGATTCCTACTTACTGTACACAAAGCTTCTCTCTTCCCCCCCCAAAATGAAATGAAGACAACAAAACGCCATCTTAACTAAACCTTGGATCCATCTTACCACTAGGACTCCAGCAACACATCGAGAATCCATATCATCCTATCTGCTGTCGGGAAACTTAGCCTCGTATACTTGCGGCACCTGTATGCATATGTGGAGCTTCAATCTTTAGTTTTACCATTAAGAAATATGTATCAGAAAGCATAATAAAATATAATTACCATAAATGTTGCAGTAATCATCTTTCCAGCAAACCATCTTCCATGGAGAGCACGCTGTGCGGCAACTGCAGCTTGAACATTCTCAAATCGCAAGTATACAAAACCGGCACTGTTCCTGTTCATAAATTTTTTTTTTTTAAAAACAAAAGGAAAAATAGAGGACATCAATATATAGGCCCCAAGTATCAAAGAGAAATGAAAGACCAAATAAAAACTGCAGACTAAACTTACTTTTCTACATATATGTGTTCCAAAGTTCCAAACTTTGAACATTCTTCTTGAACATCTTCTTTGATATCCAGATCGAAATCTGGTTCCGTCTGCAAAAGCATAAGGTCATTCGAAAAATTACCAGCAACTCGAGCATAAATAGAAAGTTACTTCAAAATAATCTGCCCAACAACCTCAATTTTTGGATCAAACATATCTTTCAATAATAAGCATTCGCTTGGAACACCAATTGTATCAGCTATTGGCACAGCAGCAGTGGGAACTTGAAGACCTACACCAAGTCCAGCAAGAGCAGGCATTGAAGCAAGGGGAGCTACAACTGGCGATACCACAGTAGCAGCTCCTAGGATAGGAGCTTTTGGTAAAGTAAGGCCAGTGCTATTGACAGCAGGATTGCCAACTGAACCAGCAATACTGCACAACAAACGAAGAAAATTTCAGGTCAAGCATGACAATTTCAAATACAAAAACAATCTAGACACAGACAAACCTAGTCGCAGCGCCACTACGGTCCAACTTCTGCATGAGAAGTGCTCGAGAATGCGCATTCAGAGACTGAGAATTAGAAGAACATTAGTTCAGGTGGCCAATGATCTATTTAAGAAAACTTAACAAACAAAAATTTGAATAATAGACCAACCGGAATTTTCAAGAGAAATATAAATGGATTAAAAATGGATAACTTGTATAAGAGAGATGCACAAAAAAAGTTGACATGTATAATAGTGTGCAAAAATACACAGCAGGTATTCAAGAATCACATACAAAGAAAGCGTAGCATCTAAAGTATAGTAAAACATAATTCCAACATGCAAATAAAAGATTTAAGAATAGATGCAAAAACTAAAATTGTCTGATACCAAAAACCAAAATTTATTTTGTCACCACCGACTGACTGTGAGACAATGGGTGATGATGCTCCGAATGGTGGAGGTAATGGTGGCATGGGTGGTAAATTGAGTGGAAACATACACATAGACGTTGGGAGGATGACTCCATTGTGCCTATTGTGGAGAATTGGAAAGGAGAATTATGCACAAGACTTCGAAGACCATGAGAGAATGCTAACATATTTAAACTTTCATGCTTAATTCTGTACGAGTGGACTAATGGTCATAAAATACCCACTTTGAGTCAAACGTCTCTCCTCCAATCAACTTTGAGGGAGAGAGAGAGATTAAAAATAATAATATAAAATAATACATAAGATAATGGTGGTCTAACTAACCAAGCCACCTCCTTCATCGTCATCAAAATCACCAGAATTGGCTCCAATATCTTGCAGTCCAGTTTGGTCGGTAACAGCTGAAACCTGAATGGGAAAAAAAAAAATCATATTCCAAGTAGGAGGACCTATGATATCGATTTTTTGCACAACATAAACCATTCAATCATGCAGAAACAAAGGAAATTGAATGCCATCAAGATTTCTATGGAAGCATGTACTAAGTAATTAGAGACCAGAGCCAGTGAAGGAAAAAAATCGAGGTTTGAATATATCAATCCTAGTTATTGTCTTTTTATCAGAAAGTTTGAATATATCAATCCTAGTTATGACTCTGGATCACCAAGTAAAGTTCTTTTACGTTATGGAAGTTTTCTCTTTTACTTTAAACAAAAAAGTGATGGCATTGACTGAAATGACAAGAAGCAGATATTAAAATAATGGAAATACTTCGCCATACCATAGTAAATATATGGATCAACACCTCTATGCATGCATTCAGTCCATACCTAAAAGATACAATGAGTATTTCCAGAGTTTAAAGGAAAAAACAAGGGAGAGGAGGGAAGGCATCAAATATGTGGCTAGAAAATACAAATGCTCTAGTCAACAAAAGGTCACAATAATTTAACTACACAATTTTGCACTAACATTCAACATAATACAACAAGCCTCAATCCCGCCCAATTGGGGTCAGATACATATTTGTATTGGCATTGAACTAAATGAAAAAACCAGTCCTAGATGCTTGTAAACAAATGTAGACCAATGAGGATTCTCCGGTCCAAATAGTGGAAATCCCTCCTACCCCTGTGCAGGCCCCCCCATCTTGTAAGTATGGACAAAGAATGGAGTGGCAATACCTTGATAAGCCGGCCTGCAATCTCCAATTGTTGATCCAGACTCAATGCATTCCTAGAGTCCTCAAGGCGTGCAAACTGCAACAAACAATTGATTCCATTAGCCTATTAACTCAGGAGGAAACTTAATATCCAATATGACCATATGAGCATCAGTGGAGGCAGCCAAGAACACGATATTCAGGTATCATACCATTTGATTGAGAAACAATAAGCTGCACATAATATTGAAAGCTAATATCAATCTTTCATAGGACTAATTAAATCATCTAACACCATTGCTTCCACTTAAGCATGGAAATGAATAGTTGCTTGGTAATTACAGGGAGGGGTGCATTTTCAGGCAGCTTCAATAATCATAAAGTGTTTTAACAGTAGAACTCACCTGGACAAAGCCAAAACCCTTGCAATGTCCAGTTTCATCAAGAGGCAACTGCACCAGCTCTACTTGACCAAATGCTTCAAAAACCTGAACATTCAGAGCAAAAGCAACAGATCAATAGAATAAAGACAATATAAAGAAAACGTAAAAATAAACAACAAAAGCATATTAAATATATATATATATAAAAAAACACATGTCCGCTATCTACCAGTGTCCTCCCATTAAGACTCTAGTCCAATCTATCAACTTTGATAACTTCTGTTAATAACCCCCTGCGGATCCTACAGAATGACTGCCAACAAAATATGCTAACCTGATGAAGATCAGCTTCAGTCATGTTGAAATGCAGATTGCCAACATAAAGCCTTCTAGCACCTCCTGAATAGGGGCCTATATGCCCCCCTGATGCATTGGCCACTGATGTAGTTGACTGGACCAGATTCTTTTCAGCTTCCGATGGCTTCACCATAACTGGTTGACCAAGAAGAGGCTGACCAGAGAGTGCTATTGCCATAGGGACAGACATTGCATCATAGAACTCAATATACCTGCCAAGAGAGACACACAGAGAGAGAGAGAGAGAGAGAGAGAGAGAGAGAGAGAGATCAAAAGGGTTCAATTTAAAAAATTATAAAAATAATATGCATTTCTTTTAATATTAATTGAAAAACATACAAATACACGTCAAAATAATCTTTCCTGTCATATTATCTACATTTGGTATGGCAAAATATCACGTTACTTGCAGTAAAACCTTTTTTCCCTTTTTCATACCTGAGAAATAGTTACTTCACCATTTGCATTTGATGCAGGGAAAAAACAAACACTTAATTTTAAATGGGCATATTGGAAAAACAACAGCAACAAAAATTACCAAAACTAAGCAAAGTCAGGCCAAAAGCAAACTACAAATGTATTTAGTTAATTTTCACCTTAAAAATTACTTGACACGTTAAGCATAATTTTCCCCAAACTAGTCCATTTTATAATGGTATACAGGATCAACATTTCCCAAGATCACTTCTTTTCCAAAATGTTTTCATCAAAAGTGAAAAAAAAAATGATAAGTTTTTAATCAAAAAGTGAATAATTTCATAGCACTCCTCTCCAGATTTTGGGCTGCCTCCTCTAACATTTCTTCATAATTATCATAAAAACAAAAGGTTCAATCTACTTTCACCCTTATACTTCCGGGCCTTTTTTGCACCATAAACTATCATACTAACACATTACCTCCTCAAAATAATGATAACCAAAAAATAGCATCCATCTCAATTTGACCAGGATGATGACCAAAAAAAGGGGCAATATGACATAATATTAGCCATTGGGTTTTAATGGAGGGTGTTATTTGATAGTCGGCTGTAGTTGGTGGATACAATGTGTCAATTTTAGTATTTTGGAACGAAGGGTGTAATACACCCGGAAGTTTAGGGGTGAAAGGTATATTAAACAAAAAAATTCATTTATCTCTGTAGGCTTTTTCCTTGTTCATTCCTCTTATAGCTTGAATTATTTAACTGACAATAAAAATGCAGTTTTAAGGGCTTTTAGGTTTACAAATTAAAAAAATCTATCGGCTACAATGTATATAAATGCAAAGCAATTTATTCATGCCTCAGCCATATAGGTAGATGTAACATACCCAACTCCCTTGGAACGCCTTGTATTACGATCCATTATAAGGCGTACATCTCGCACCTAAGATAAGACAAACATGGCAACACTTAATTAAATGGTTTCTGCTGCATTTAGAGACATCAATTTGCTTTATGTTCGATCCATCCAGTGTTGAGGCCAATTTCAGTGCATTCCGGTGAGGTAAATGCAAACATTGAAATCAAATTAGAGAGTTGAGGCCAATTTGCATGAAGAGAGACAACGTATACAGAAGCAGATAATAATAGAGAGGACCTACAACAACCTTAAAGTATATTCTTTGAATGCACAACTAAAAAACTTTGCATCATACAGTCAGCACCTTCTTTTTCTAATATGCTATACTTTATTAATGGTCAAATAAGGTGTTTTCCAAGTACATGAAAAACAGCAATGATAAAGTCCATGGTTGGTTTCATCTCTTTTTTAAAATGTTTTCAAAAAAATTCAACTTCAATCCAAACATCTTAAAAATCCGAATATACATATATATATATATATATTTCTCCAAAATACATTACATCCAAACATTTGCGTAGGTTTCCATGAAAACAGGAAACCGAAAAACTTTTAACAAAAACTCAAAAAATATCTCACAAAAGTTTTATCCAAAAGAATTTTCAAATCTACCATCCATTTTCACAAATCCCAATAAAACATATCTCAAAAAATTGTTATCCAAACAATTTCTCATTTTCCCTACCTACTTTCACAAAACACATCTTCATTTTTTTTTCAAAACAAATCAGACATAATAAAAAATTCTACAAACTAAACATGGCCAAAATGTTTTGAAAAAATTCTTAAAGTTGTCCACCTTCTTTTCCTTATCATCAAAGCTCCAGTCATCTCTCTCCATATAAACCACCACAAACAACCTAGGATCATCTTTCACTACGCTTCACTCCATGGATAACAAAACCCTCCTTTCAAACAAACCAAAAGGTCAACCACACTGAGGGATAACGCAATCGACGCCAAACTGAGAATACAATTCCAAACTAGCCACCTCAACATGCAATGATCAATGACATATCGATCCCCACTCCTCTCATACATGCCACACCAATCCATCACAACAATGCTCTTCTTAAACTATCCACAATAGGAATCTTCCTGAAGCAGCTCTGTACAAAAAAAGTAACTATAAAGCATGCCTTGTTCTGTCAAATACTCTAAAAGTTGACAACTCCCTTATCTACTATAAAGTAGAAAGTTGCTTTTGTTTCTTCTTTTTTATCAGTTACCCATGCACTTGTAGGTCTTAAACCCATGGCCTCACCCTCCATCCCATTTTCAAGAGGAGTGTCATATGAGCTCAATATTTGCCTCCAAACAGAATGTACAAAGTATACAGTGATATCAATGATATGAAGATCAATTTCTTCAGTATCAATACTTCTAGAACTCTCTATCATCTTAAATAACTTTTGATGTCCTATGTAAAACAGGAGATAAAGTTTCAATACAAACCAAAAGAGCCTTAACAAATACCAACCTTGCCAGCTCTTGAGAAGAATTCATACACATCTCTTTGGTTAGCCTTCAAACAAATCTACAAAGTATAATTCCACGAAAAAAAGTTACATGTCATGGAAATTATAGCAGACAAAAAGTTTTGTCATGAGAACAAGTATAATGCCAATGCATATGTATTGGATTACCTGGTAAGCAAATACAGTCCTCTGATCCCGTTCGGGATCTGCCTCTTGTTCAGTCAATTCCTCCTTTTTTTCTTTATATCGTCTGTGAGAGAATGAAAATGTGAAATATAGACCCAAATTTTTTAACAACTGGTAAAATTGTTAACAAGGAACTCCGATGGGAAAACAGGCTGGGGGAGTGAAATGACATATGTATGTTATTTTACTTCTTAGAACAAATAAATGTATGTTCATACAGCAAAAATTGCCCTGTATTGTAAATGGAAGGGAAGAAAATAAAAGACCCAAGATGGCAGCAAATTATTCTCCACTATGTGTAAAAGGGCCGAATCCAAGTAATAGTCCTGCACGGAACTATACAATGTTAACATGAAATTACCGATGCAGGCAGATGGTGAAATCTAAAGACTGTTTCATCTTAAAATTCAATAATGACCAACCTGGAGAAAGACGAGGCAATTAAAGGTAATGAAAACATTGTGACCAACATAATCATAAATGGAAACAGCATCACCATGTTGTATTGATGGCAGTACCCAAGGACCTAATTGCATTAATTTGGAACCTGTTAAAAGCGCATTTTCCACAAAGCAGAGAGAACAAAACTGAGGCCTTAAATTAACATAGTCCCATATTCATTTTTAAACCTTAGACTAGTGATAATATTACATAATACTCAACACAAAAAAGTGGACTTGCAAAATATGCAAGCCAGTCAAATCTCATCAATGCTAAGAGAGGTTGGGCTCTAGTCTCTCTCAATTGGAAAATTTCAGTAATAAGACACTACATTCCAGCTGTATAAAGTTTCTTGTAAGAAAATGCAAGTGCTTGTAAGTCTAAAAGAGAAAAAAAATGCAAAAATACAAAACAATTCATTGTAAAATTAATCTCAACAAATCTATAATTTCAAAAGAGACCCTTCGGAGGCAATTACTAGTGAAAACAACCATCAATCAATTGGACAGTACAGTCAAAACTTGACTCAAATAATCAATAAAGTTGAGTGAACCTTTGAAGACATGAATAGGAAAACTTTTTATTATAAGTCATTAAGATTTTATTAAAAGAAAACATGAATAGGAAAACTTCAGTCATCTAAAACCTAAAACTTAAGGACACGCAATCAAACATATAAAAAATAAATTGACCTATGCAAAAGAATAATGCAGAACAATAAATTCCCAGGGGCATCAGAAGATGAAGTGCTTCTCTTAAGCAAAGCCCATCACTTCCTCACCAGCATTTCTGCAACAGAATAAATATAATTAAGCTACTGAGTTCAAAGGTGGAGGATAATAAAAATTATAACATCACATCACCACCACGGTCAAAATCTCCGACACCAAAACCCCCAATCTTGCATATGCAAGCTTTTGGAGAAATTCCAGAAAGTTTAAGAGAAACATTAAAACCCCATGACCTGAGTTCCTCTGCCTGGCGCAATTGCCAGAAAGACCATCTGGATGCTCTAGCATATCTGCGAGTTCCCAGAATCTAATGTTCAATATACAGAATTTTTCACACTGTCAAATAGCATAAGTAACTATATTACACTTAAGAACTACCAGTGAGAAATTCATCTAGATAATAGTATAACACTCGTTAAACAAGCGAGAATTATACTTGGAGGGAAGAATGGAGCCACAATATACAAAACTACAGTCAAGCTGAGCGGCATCCACATCAAATGCAGAACCTGCTTCCACGTCCTGGCATCATCATAACTAAGAACCACATATAACTTGAGGATGTGGACTAGATTGCATTCTAACCTCTCATAACATTCACCCTTAACATAATAAAGTAGCCGACATAAACTTGCAAGTGCACTTTGTTTCCAGCTTTGGAGTTGCACATGAACTCCTTCAGCCCCTCCACCTCAAGCAGAGCCTCCCTAGTAGCCACAACCAACCAATCCTGATCATGCCCAAATATACCACTTGAACAACCCTCCCCCCAGCTCCTTTAAGATATCCATATAACAAAGACTTGTTCCTCTAGCACTAGTCAAAGCATTTATTCTCAACATGAAAGTAGTGGAAACCAACTCTCAAGGAACACATTTGTACTATCCACCTAGACACCACTACCTTAGGAAATGCTATGCAGAAGTAAAAAACATAGAGAAGGCAAAGAAAATGTATCCAAACCACCACCAGAGCAATCAATGGGTGTAAAGAGAGTTAAGGGAGGAAGCACGTCAACCACCCTATTTAGAGCTCAGATCCAGAAGGAAAACCTACCACAATGCCGAAAACTAAGATCAATGTCCTCATATGCTTAGATCATTGTTTAAAGCTCTCACAAGGTTAACCTACCGCCCAAAATTACCTATACAATTGTTTATTTACTTATTAACATAGTATGACAAAAGTTATCGCTATTTTATTGTGCAACTCTAAATAAATTTTGTTTGTAATTAGTGTTAACTTGAATTTACTTATTAACATACCTATACAACTTGTATTAGAGGGGGCTAATCTTAATGACTTGTATTTCTTAGCTAGTACGCTGTAATTAGGTATATTTATCTTGTATACTACTTGTTTACTTGGGATTTGCCTAATTATGAGGATTAATAAATTTTTTATACTTACCTGTCACAATAAATAAATTTTTCATACTTATAAAAAAATTAAAAGTGAGCAATGCATTAGCAAGAAATAACTAAATGATTAGTTTTTTTACTTGAATTACCAATGGTTTCTAAGAATCCTCATCCAACAAAAAATGGTCTCTAAGAACCTTTACCCCCAGAGAGTAAATATTCTAACGAGATTCTTTTCCTAAAAAGTGACACAGAGCCCATTCCAGCTTTACAAATCATCAAGATAACATAGGTATTAAAGAACAGTATAAACTTAAGAAGGCCAAGAATTACTTATTTGTTGGTCCTCAGAAATTTAGAATAATTAATAAATCAAACTTGACTTTCCATTCAAGCTATTCTACATTTGGTGTACACATCATTATATCATCATGAAGCTCACGCAACCAACTTCTTGTTCATCATAAAATTGTAACAAATGAAAATTTATCATTTACAAAACAGAGTTCAATCAATTTCTCACCAGGATGATTACAGTAGCACTGGGTCTATGTCAAGTCCCCTTATTTTGGAACTTGCACAATGTCCCCACCAACAGTAATTATGTAGTTTAACGCAAAAGTTCCATAAATAATTAGTTCAAAGGATGATAAGAATATGAAACATAACATACCTACTTTCTCTGTCATGTTCCCTTAAATCTCTTTCCCTTTCCCTTTCCTTGTACTCCGTGTCACGACTCCTCTCTCTTTCATCACGCTCATTTGGATGCCTATCCGATCGACTCTTGCTTCGATGGGACCGCTCTTTCTCCCACTCACTCTCATGGCCACGTTCTCTCCTGTCTCTATCTCGACCGCGATCCCGCTCTCTATCTCTATCCTTGTTTCTCTCCTTTCCATTCCTCTCCTCCCTATCCCTATCTCTATCCCTGTCTCTCTCTTTATCCTTATGTTCCCGACTACTCCTGTGCCGATCTCTTTCCCCATCTCTAGACCGCAATCTTTGATGAGATGAGCCCCTCTCTCTATGTTGATCAAGATCATGCGACTCATCTTCAGATCTTGAGCGCTTGGAGCTTCGTTCTGTATAATCATCCCTCTCCTCATTCATATGTTTCGAACTTCGACTATGATCTTTGTCTACATACTTCTCAGTTTCACCACCACCGTTGACAGCACCTTCTTTGTCTTTTTGGGGCTCGAAACTTTCAACAGTTTTCTCCAAATAATCATAGGCATCGAAATCCATCAGGACTCTTTCCTTCAAACCACACAGATAAAGCTTATCAAGGTTATATCTGCATCCAATAAAAAAAATATATAAACACAAAATCCGTAGATGCCAAAAAAAATCATCGATACCAAAAAGGTAAATACCGAAAGCTCAATACTCCCTTTGGTTGCTGACGATAAGTAAAAACAAAAAAGAATACCAATTCTGAGTGTTGATACCAAAAACGTTCGCATTCTGCGGAACCAAAAAAACTGAAATGATCACCAAGTAAATATTTCACGGGCACCATTTCTCGCGATTACTTGACAATCAAAAACATCATTTAAGGCTAGTACTTCTAAAGTCCCCTCGCCCCCGGCAAAAGAAAAATCCCCGGTTCCTTCACAACTAAACGTGAAATCTTATCTACCAGAAAAAAATTTCAGCAAATGTTTTCTATCCAAATTACAAGCCTTAACATAATAAAATATAAGCCTTAATTTATTGATCAAACGTCAGTTTTAATCCACTTTCAATTTCTACGAACAAAAGCCCTAATTACAACTACTTAATGCCACTTTTGGTCGCAGAACCGTCACAGGAATTACGAGGAAATTAAACGATGGTGTTACCACTTAAAATCGATTAACCCCGAGGCTCACACCATTCCTCAGCAACCAACGGAGATTCGGGTTTCCAGGTCGGGTTTCCGAATTTGAAAAGCTACCTTTAAGCAGTGTGAAGTGTTAAGTATTAATAGAATAGTAATGAAAAATAAGAAAGTATAAAATAATAAATATTATTAAAATATCATGAAAATACCTGAAGAATCTTTATACACAAACCTAGCAAACCTTAAGCTTGAAGAACCATTTCGAGGTCAAAGCGCGAGGGTATACAGATTTCCGTCCTCCTCTTCTGCATCGCAAGTTAGGGCAAGGAGCTGAAATTAGCCTAATTAAGAGCGACACGTGATCTTTATATTCACACTTTCAGGTTGGGATTGTGTTGGTTCGTGGGCCGGGTTATCGTTCTTGGATAGGGTGTTAATTCGCTCCAGATCAGATTATAACCGGCTCCCATATCCATTCCAAATTTCCAATTTCGAAAGCAAGCGGTTGCCCGTCTGCGGGCTGACACGACAGTTCGACAGTTTCACGAAATAATTAATAAAAATACTAGATACAATTTAGATAAATTTTATATAAATATTTTATAAAAAAAATAGATTTTATTAATAAATATTTTTTTTTTGACCTTTTTAGATGAAATCTATTTTTTTATAAGAAATTATATGGAAGTTGTTTATCTAAAATTTGTACAAATTATTTTTAAATAATTAATTTAAATTATCGACTATTAATATTAATATTGATGTGACATTAATTATTCTATTCTCAAGTATTGTTTATATAAATCACATTATCTATATTATTTAAATGATAATATTTAATTTATGAAATTTATATTTTAAATTAAATTATTTCACATAAACATTTTATTAATTGTGTTCTATACACAGGCTTGAAAATATAATTATTTTAAGGAATAATATTTGCAAACTTTACTTTTATTTTATTCATTAAAATGGAATGACAAAAATGATAAATCACATGGTAATGAGATGGAAGTATGTAGTGTAAAGCTTCTATATATAATTTTTTAAAGAAAAATCATATTAATAATTAAAGGACGCGAACTTCTCATTTGACAAGTAGGGGTGTACATCCGGATTCAGATATCCGGCCAAAACCAGATCCGGATTTTTAAACCTGGGCGGGTAACCGGATTGTTTGTTTATATTTTAGGATAAAAGCTGGATCCGGGTTATAAGCGGATTCAATCCGGGTTTTGTAATATTTTATTTTAAAAAAAAAAACTTTATAACTTTAAAAAATATATATAGCACTTTTTAAAAAAAAATTTTTAAAAAAAACCGGGTGTATAATCCGGTTACGGATAACCGGATTATAAAACCGGATCCGGATTTTTCTAAACATAATCGCCCAGATTCACCCGAATTTCAGATTTCCGGACCGGACCGGAAAAAAATCCGGTCAGGATGAACACCCTTATTGGCAAGTATTTATGGGTCATATTTATTGGAATTTGATTAAACTTGTATTCTTTTTAGGAACTAAAATTATCAAATATCTTCACACATACTCTTTAATTTTATATTTATTCTTTTGACGTATTTATAAAGTTAATAATTACAATGTTCATAATTTTTCGAGATCCGGCATATTCTGATGATTATTTTCTTATTTCATTGGAGGAATTTATCATCTCCAACCATGTGAAAATATGAGTCAACAAATTCTATAAGTTGAATTTCGATGCGACGAGTATGTTTGAATTGGCCATAAATTATCGGAATAAACTAATAACTTGTCATGTTCTTGACAATTTCAAACTAAGGAACCACTGAAAAAAAAAAGAAGCATAAAAGTGCTAAAGCTAATGTTATACGTATTACAGGTTTTATTACATAAGTTTTACGCACGGCTCTTTCACCAATCAAAAGTTTAAAATCAAAGTCAGATTATATTATATTATATTAACGATCTATCACCGACTCACCAATCACATGGAGTTAGTAAGATTTTTTAAGTGAAATTTATAGTATTTTTTTCCCGTGCTAATGCTGGGATGCATAGCATCACTCAATGGATTACTTCTCGTAATGTAATCAATCTTGTCCTCTTAACAAAATATAGTTCTTCTGCATACAGGCGAGTTTGCGTACGACGTCGCACACGAATCTTATGTGGCAGAATGGCACGTCAGCACTTGTTTAAAAAAAAAAAAAAAAAAAACAGGAAGAAGAGAAGATGGTCATGTGAGAAACTCGTATCCTCCCTCTTCAGTGATTTTAGTGTGCAAGTCCAGATCCAATCATCCAATCGTAGGTTCTAAGGTTCCTTCTTCCTCTAATTATAAAGCTTCGTCACTTTTATTGTCTAGGAGCATCAAGAAAACGAGGTTCCTTTTTCGTGACCCACCCCCTAATCATCAGATCTAAAGGTTGGCTGCACTCATAGGAAGAAGACAAGGTAGGCAATGTTGCTATCTACTCACTCCTATTTTCACCTTAAGAACTAGTAGTTCTGTGTTCTTGGTAATTTGATAAAATATTAGGTTCTCATGCTGTCTTATTTTTTTATAAAGATTGAGATACCCAATGGTCCTGCAAGATATGTAACAGGTAATTTGTAAGATTGAGATAGCCATGAAAAACTTGTACTTTTTTGTTACGCACTTGCAGTTTGATCTTCTGGGCAAATGAAGTCCTATGATTTGATTTCATGAAATTTAGTCTTATGGGTATTTGAATTTCATTAAATTTTCTGTGATTTTCAATTCAATTATCTTTTTCTCAGTAGTACTGATTTCACAATTTTGATATTCATTAGCTTTTACTTGTGTTATGGCCTTTGATGATTGTTGGTTTTATTTGAAATCTTGGGAAGGTGATGCTTATTCTGAGTTCTTGGACTGATTGGATGAGTCAATTACATATACATTATTTCCTTTTATTTTTATCGAATAACTTTGATGCAATGGCATGTGGCAAAATGAACTTTGCTACAAAAAAATAAGCTTTTTCTGTAGTTCTTCTTGGGGCTTTGACCAAAAACTTTTTTAAGTCATCCTTGATCTTTTTACCACTATAAGGAAAGAAGTTGTCAATTTCTAAGGGGATGCATCCATGTTCCAGCGTAATTACATCATCCCCAATCAACATCTTAACCTAATAAGGTCTCTCTAATTCTAGTATATATCACAAATACTTACAATAGAGTTACTTACATTAAGCAAAGATTTCAAGTCTTCTTCAAGTGGATTTGCATCATATGAATGGTAGCCATGCACCAAGGCACATGCTTGGTTACCACCATTTGTTCCTCGTCTTGATGCCACCCCATCTCCATGGACTAGTCAGGTGATGAGCTCGTTCTTTGAGTAGTGCACTTATTTTTCATCATGCTTCTATTGATTTAAACATGGATTTTTATTGTTGTAAACTATAAGAAAATGTTCTGTCCACATTTCACTCATCAATTAGCCCTCTCATTGGTTTAAACTTTGCAAACTCAAGCTATGTCGAAGAAACTTAGAAGGCCACGCCTGACTTCAGAGAGGCTAAAACTTTGTCTACGCCATCTTAATCCAAAGATGACAATGAGTCCGGAACACAAAATACAGTACAACTGAGGGTGCCAATAGCATTGAGGAGCTGAAGTTAGGGATGGTGTTTAAATCAGAATAATAGTTAGTTTCTTATTATACAAGATATGGGAAATAATGTGGTTTCTGGATAATGAAGCATATAGAGGAGTAAGATAAATGTTTGAGAAGTTTGAGAAATGTTGGGACGTGTTAATTAGGATGTAAAACTTGCAGGAGAATGCATGGTTGCAGAGTTTATATACTTAGCATATGTATTGGGCACTGGTATTCCTAAAAAATTTCTTCTAGGCTGGAATGAGTACATCCCAATGAAGCAAAAGTATGAATGCTTTCTTCGATGCATATGTTCATGCATGGATAAATTTAAAAGAGTTTGTCTATTAGTTTGATAATGAGTTAAGGAAAAAGATTGAGAATGAAAATGGGACGGATTTCCACTCATTAGATGTCACAATTCTCGTCATCTCTACCTCACCATTTGAGAAGATATTTCAAGAGGTATATACTAACTCTAAATTTCGAGAAGTTCAGCAATAAGTAATGGAGATGCTTGGTTGTCTTCCAACCCTACACTAGAAGAATTATGTAATTGCGACATACTATGTAGAAGATAAAGTTTGTGTTGATGATTTCATCAATGAGGTTACCTTTAATGAGGCTGAGTGCAAGGCAAAGTGTTCATGCGAATTGTTTGAGAGGAGAGTGATATTATGTAGATATGTATTAGCCATTTTAAAGGCTAACCAAGTCCGTTCGCTGCCATAGAAGTACATATTAGATCGATGGACAAATGCCACAAAAAGAAGATACACTTTTATACGAAGCAATTATGATGTAGCTGATGCGAGGCCATAAGTGAGCAAATATTCACGTATAATCAAGATATGCTACGACCCCGCAACAAATGCAGCGTCATGTGATGAGTATGTTAAGGATATGATTGATAAGTTATATGCGATGAACAAGATCTACCACACCAAGAAGTTGCCTTACCAAACTCAATCCAGCGTTGCAGTTACAACTGTCAATATAGCTATAGCTGGGAGTTCAAAGAAAGTACTGAGTCACCTTGTAGTGAGAGGCAAAAGCAGACCGTCATCTTTGAGGAGAGCATCTAGGATGGAGAGTGTGTACAAACTCACGACAAATAAGGCTACTTAGAAGGAAAAACATAGACAGGTAATTGCTTTCTATATGTAAACATTTATTTGAAGTCACTATTTGTCATACATCTTGTGCAGTTGCTTGCTAAGTGTAATCTGGACATATTTATATTGATTCTTAGCCCCATGGAGGAGATATCGAAGTTGTTGACATGTGCAAGAATTTATTTGGCTAAACAATAGTCTGGAGTCTGGACAGATGTTACTGTTCCCATTCAAGTTTACCAACTCTTCAAATTATATTGTATTCTTATATTCATTTAAAAAAAGATATTGGTCTTGTAAAAACATTAGGGATGTAGATTACTTTGACTCTATTTTTTTATTAGTCACGTGGAAACATTACTGAAGTTTTGTACTCTAGTGGAACTCAATTTAGCGAATTAGTGATTGCAACTCAAGAAAGTGTACCTAATCATTCCAAACTTTTTAGTTCTCTACTGTTAATTTTGGCGTTGACATAACTCTAAATCTGGTTTTTAATTGTTATATTAAGTTATATTGTCTTCACAGATGCATGGGTGGATCGAACACAACTGGATAATGGGGATGGGACACAACCGGAGGTGTATATCACTGGAATTGGGGATCTTGGTTTATCATTCCAATGATATTGAGCCTGTGCATGCTTATTCTCATTGGTATGTTGATATTTGGATTTAACATGTTTGGAATTTTTTATTTATATCATGTGTTGGTGAAGTTACTAGTTCCTTTATTTGGACAAAAGACAAAGTTGGAAAAGTTCTATCGAGACGTTGCTTTTGGGATTAGCATAGGGGGATGCTCGCATGGAGATGCTTTTGAATTTTTCACATTTGTTTCAAATATAAGTTTAATTGCATTGTAATGTAAACAATATATACAACGTAGTGTACTGAGGAAATGTCGAAGTTTGCGAGTTGATTCATGAAGCTGGTTTATAAAGCTATAGCTGAAATTACAATGTTCTGTTGAATGTTTTTTGGTTATTCCATTGCTCAGTTTGACTGTTGAAATCATTTTATGCCTTTTATGTGATGGTTTTAATTCTCTTTTTAAGAATGAAAACACATGAGAAAAAAAACATAGATGAAAATTCTCAACAATAACATAGTTGGATTTAACTACAGGTTCCAAAACACAAGGTCTCAAATAGTCCCCAACATACAAAGTTTCAAATAGACAACATTCTAAATAGACAACATACAATGTACAAACATCCCATTAAGCAGGGCTTCATTTTTATCATATCAAATATAATGCAATTAATATGGTAATAACCCAATACATTCAAAGTACACACTTCACGCCGAATGTCTATTTATTGTCTTTCAATATCAATTCGTTTGTTGTGGACTCTCAACTCTCTCTTCACAATTTCTTCCTCATTTCTTAACAATTCAATTTCTATCTTTACAAGATCTTTCCCACTATCTTCACTACTATATGTCCATTTGAAATAGTTGCAGTATGATAATTCATAATTATGCACAAATAGACAACGATATATTAGATATCAAAATGTAACAAACCCATGAAACATCATAGTAATAAAAATATGTTCTACCTTTGTATTGTACTTTGGATACCCAAATAATGATCGTCCCAGATTTTTAGCGTATTTGATGTTCTACGTAGAGTTTTATGACCGCATATCCACGTTGAGCCGTTCTTCCTCAAACGATTAACAAGTGAAGATGAAGAAACTGATGATATCATTCTAAATCTGTTACAATGAAGTATTTTAGAAAAAATGGTGATTAACCTATTTTTACCTATTTTGCAATTAACGTTATGTTAAAGGTGGGTGCATGCTTAATTTAGTAATTCAGGGTAAATAATATAACAAAATTAGCTGAGAATTATACACTAGTTATAGATTTTGAAGGAATTTTTTTTGTTATTTCGATATCTACATGTGTAGCTTAGTTGTTTGTTAAAAATCTGTGATTTTCTTCAATAGTCTAGAATAATGAGCATGTTTAGTTGTTTTTTCCCAGTTATACCATCGCTATACTAGAAACTTAATGTTTGAATATATACATGTCTATGTGTGTGTGGTATTAATTTGCTTTCCATGATTCATTGTTTCATGTTTTAGATTCTCAGTCTACATAATGTAGAATTTAAGAACTACTCCAAAAGGTTGAGAAATGGTTGGCTGCATGTGATGAGCAGAGTTGACTTATAGAGTATAGTAAGGTAAACTACTCTAGTTAATAAACTTCCAGGTGTACTCTGATCACATAGGTTGGCAGCTTTAATCAAGTATGAGGCTCTCTTAAAGAAGCAAATATGACAAGACCAGATAGTACTGTATCAATAGTTTTACTAAAATTTCATATAGTACACAACATAAAATAGTACAAGACATTCCAGGTAAGTTTTCACTAAGATTCTCTCGTCTAATTTCTCCAAAGCCCTACCTTTCTGAATCTCACCAGCTTTAAAAATGCATCATATAGGTGTTAAGCAACATCAAGTCATACCATTTCTTTGTATATCTTGTGACCATCCTCCTTCCTGCCACACTTGAAGAAATTCCTAATAAGAAAGGTATATACAAAAGCACCTGGAATCTAATTAGAATCTAACATTTTTTCATATAGCTTGTTGGCATCATCCACTCTACCATGTTTGCCCAAACCATCAATAAAAGAACTAAATGTGACTATATCAAGGATGCAAACTTTATGATCAATTCCTTCAAATATAGAACAAGCTTCATCCAATTTTCTAGCTTTGCAAATTTGATCTATCACTATATTGACAATCCTAACATTAGGAAACAACCAAACTCCTTCCATGGAATCCTGTGAAATTTTTTTTGGGCCATATCAACTTTTCCAATCTTTCCAAAAAGCAACCCATTTCTTGAAATCAAATTCTTGTTTTAAGAAATTTTTTTACAAAGTTAGAAATTTTCAAAACTACAAGATTAGCACCAACCAACCCATAGATTTTCAAAACTACAGAAATTTTGCATTCCAGCTACAAACAACAAAATAAAAATGTCTCTTTGAATGCAAACTTAATCCACAGATATTTATTGAAAATCACAATTGAGAGAGAGAGAGAGAGAGAGAGAGAGAGAGAGAGATACCGGTGGTGAGAACATCAGTGCGATAAAACTGGGCTTGCAAATGGGAAGGATAAATGGGGTCTGGCTTAGGGTTCAAAAATGGATCAGGGGAATGAGATGCTAGGTTTAGGGTTAGGGATGGAGGAGATGGGGGAGGAGATGGTGGAGAGAAGGAGAATGGATCGTGCTGAAGATCTGATCTGATCGTCTCAGGGTTATGCAAAAGGAGATGTAGGGATCATGAAATGCATTGTATAGGACGAATCATGAAACGCACCGCATTGTTCATTCTTCTCTCCCACCTACGTAACGCACATTTTTCTCTCCCGCCCATCCATTGATACACCCCCATTTCATTTTAAAATTTCATTTTAAAATTGGAATGCTAGCTTGGGGTTCATTTGCAAGTTTGTCCACAAAATGAACTGAACATAGAATTGTTGAACTAAAAAATCGTTCAAATTGATGGTGAATGTGATCCATCCTAATGAACCCTTCATTCATTAATCTGAATACAAATCATTAAGTCAAATTTTATTTTGAAATATCAAGATAATGATCAATTGATCAAAAGACAAGCTATAAATTGGTTAAAGAGCTTAAGGGAACTGACAAAAAAAGACATGGACACACATTTTTTTATAGTTTTATGTACTTTTCAATGTTCATTGAACATCACAACAGACAGTAAGATCTCATTTGAATAGTGAGATGAGATAAGATATAAATAATTAAAAAAATAGTTTGTAAATAATAGTAAAATTATTTGAATTGAGATATTTATAGAGTTTTGGGAAAGAAGAAAGAAAACGTCGAATAAAACTATTATAATTTTAAATATTGTTATAATGTAATTTTTAGTATTATTTTTATTTGGTATTTGAAAAAGTTGAATTATTTTTTATGTTTTGTTTATATGTTTGAAAAGTTATAATGATTAAATAATGATTAGATGAAAAAATTAAAATTTTGAAATTAAAAAGTTTCTGCATCTGTGGCGTTTAAATATTGAGATAAATAAAATGAGAAAATGAAATAAAATAAAAGTATCTTAGTATTTAAATCAGGCCTAAAGAATTTGAAAGACTCGTACGCACATGACATGGCTTCCAACTTCGAGTAGATTTTCTTAATTAATCATTCAATAAAACAAAAATCAAAATCAATCAGAAAAATATAATCGAAACAGGCCCATTAGTGAGCAATTTAATAATCAACACAAAAATCAATCTGCATTAATGGGGTCTCAGTTGTGGGCTTGGGTTCGCTGAAAAACAATAATATGGATCATGTAACGGTGAATTGGGCTTGTTCTCAAATGATCGGAAACAATCGACGGATCCCTGTATACCATCTAATAATAATAATAATAATCTATTTATCATCTTTTTACTATTATTTTATTATTTTATGATGTAACATTAAATAATAACGAAATTTATGAATAATAATGAAATGATTTGTGAATAGTAGTAAAATTGTTTGAGTTATGAGATTTTAAAAAATGAGAGAGAAAAAATTGAATAAAAATATTATAAAATTAAACTACTGTTAGAATATTATTTTTTAATATTATTTTTGTTTTGAGATTTGAAAAAATTGAATTGTTTTTTATGTTTTATTTGGAAGTTTGAGAAAATTATAATTAGATAATGATTAAATAAAAAAGTTAAAAATTTAAAATCGAAAAGTATATGTTTAGATGTTGACATGTGAAAATATCAGATAAGATGAAATGAGAGGAAATTAAACTATCACAAACATCTAAAAAAACCCCTATTCTCATAACATGGAATTCCAACTTTTGTAAATAGTAAATACAGTAGAGTTTAGATTTACGTTAAAGATGAAGGGTTTTTCTCAAACCGAAAAAGCAAAAGTTTTTATTTTGTGAGAGAGGTCCAAAATGGAGATAATTCATCTTATTTAATTATTATAATTTTTCTAAACTCTCACGCAAAATATAATAAATAATTCAACTTTTTCAAATCTCAAAATAAAAATAATATTAAAAAAATATATTCAAATAATATTTTATTCAATTTTCAACTTTTGTCTCATCTGTATAACTAAACGAGGTCATTTCATAAATATTTATATTGAATAAGGGTTACAATGTGATCAATGTGAATAGATTTAGCCAGAACAGGAGAATTGTTAATTAATTAATATAGGTAGTTTCAAATTTTCAATTGCCAATTGGGTAAGAGTTGGACCTCAACTTGTTCAAAAGTCAAAGGTCAACTTGATGTAAAGTTAACCTAATTCATAAGACCACATGAATAAGATAACATGGTCGTACGTACACAGCCTCCATTATGTCTAAATTCGTCTAGTGGTCTTAGATCGATGAAACATCATACCCAGAACAATTCCAACATTTTTTTGTTGTTTTCCTTCTTTTTCGGAACGTGATGACTTCAAGGTTCCTATCCCAATCAATACTAATTCTTAATATCATGTGTTAATTTGCCTTACCTTATCTTACCTTGCACGCCTGTCTTACGTACGAAGTTTCCTTGTAAAGTACTGACCATGAGTTAAATTCCTCTATTTATTCAAATTATCATCTGGCATCTCAAAAAAAGTCCGATCATGCAAATTAAGGATGCATAATAGTGCATGTCAATTTCATTTACGCATGAATGGCATAAGATCCCGCTGTTCTTTAAATGAAAAATTTAGATTCGAAACCCTCCCTTTTGTATTAAAAAAAAAATCATTTACGCACATCTTCCATTGGAATTCTTGAACTAATTAATGTCCCCTATTAATTGGACACATCATGTGTACTTTCATCTATATATATATATATATATCGCTCAAGAAAAAAATTTAAGATCATTTTATTATAAGACTTGAATGAATACGCAAATCATATATCAGTTATTACAGTTGAAAAATAATGATGATCAATTCAATATTTTTCTATTTTTATTTTTAAGCCACTTAGAAGGACTCGATATTGATCCCCAATGATGACAAAAGTGTCAACGTACCCCCGTGAGTTTGAATCTTGACATGATCCTGATCAATTTGAGAACCTCAGACAACTTCAAAGATATATACCACCTTCCTCGGATTTTCCATGATGATAATAATATTCTTGACCATGAATATTCATCTGAAAGAAAGCGATCGATGCATGTACGTACATCGGCTAGCTAGCTAATATTGATTTCAAAATAATAATATTCTTGACCATGAATATTCATCTGAAAGAAAGCTATCGATGCATGTACGTACATCGGCTAGCTAGCGAATATTGATTTCAAATCGGATTCTTCTTAATTCGCATCTTTGCCGTGTTTTTTCATTAATCAATGCTTGAGTCATGTGCCTTGCCAAAAATAAATAAAACAAAACAAAGGGTTTGAGTTGCACTGTGCTTTTCTTGATCTTCTTCTTTTTTTCCTTGCGTTATTTTTTAATTATTTTCTTCAGATTTTGGGACGCTACTGGATATCATGACCGATCGATTATTATTAAAAATATACATCATGGCATGCATCATCTTCATCACGAAACTGCATGCAGAAAGGGACTCTTTTAGCTTTTCAGAAGCTGGGAACTTTGGAAATTGGCTTGGTCAGTTTTCAAAGATCGAGCTAGCTCAAACGTACGTACCAAGTCAGTGGCCAATTAGGTCAAGGGTCAATGTGACGTAAGGTCGGCGCCGGATATTGAGCAGGTTGATCGAGTCCAAAGTCCAAAACTGAATAGCAGATCGATGCCTCATTTTGTCTCATGCATGGAATCGGAATCAAGACTTTTGCACGCACGGTCACTTGTTTTCGATCCTCTCAGGGTAAATATTAAAGAGACACACACATAAGGAAGGTCTTAACTGAGCCGTGCTATTTAGCCCGGCCTGTTCTTTACGATCTCCTTTATTCAAATTTCAAAATCTATATTATTTTAAATCTGTCTCTTTCTAATTGGTCGGTTATTATCGATCAGACAGGACGAAATGATTAGATGGCAATCAATGTTGATCCATACTAATTAAATCGTTAAAGCTAGCTGCTTAATTAAGATTGTTCAATAATGTCCAAACAAGAGTCACAAAGGCCGACCATCTCAAAGATCGAAGGGCCACTTTAATATATATACTTATGTTGTGCAGCCTACCTACCACAATCACTAGGACAAAAATGAGTATTTATGATTAATTTTTTATAATTAAAAGATTATTTATGACTCATGTTAATTGAAAATAGTTATTTTGTTAAAAATAATTAATCATAAATAAACAATTTTTTTATAATAAAAATAAATGTAAGGTTCAAAAAATACAAATTCACAAACAAATGAAATTTCATATTAGACATTAATTAAATAATATAAATTAATATTAATTTGAGAGTTTAACTTTTTTTAAAAATGAGATTGATCCAGACGTATGTAGTACTATTGCATGTATTAAAAGAAAAGAAATGATATTTACAGTCGTGATTGTGCAAGTAACGTGCAATCTCTCTGAAAAAAGTGAATTAATATGGAACCCACGTGAAAAAAAAAAAACTAACCTTTTAATCATGAATTCTATTTTTTTTCAAACCAATTACATGATATTTACATATTTTACGATTGTACGTAACATTACTCTTACAAAAATAACGTAAAGGATAAATTGATCTGATGAACTAACTTTTTGCATAGCCTAGATTTATGGCATCCTTTATAAATCGGTAGTACTGATGAATGACCCTCCACCAAAATATAGTACGCATGTGCTGGGACGGTGATTGGCCAAAAGTCAGAACCTATGATCTTAGGTCGATCGTACGTTTATGTGACACGTACGCTTATAAATATATATGGCCAGACAATTTAATTTAATAAAGACCAGAAGCTAGCCTAGCTACCATGATCACCTTCTAAATATGCATGTGAAAACGAGACATGACGATATAGAATGAAATAAACGAGCTCCATTTTATATATCAGTACCGTTGCGAGATTGCGTATTCATTTATAACTCTCTTCGACCATAAAAATTACTGGCGTGCTGTACATGATCACGATAGACCTCAATAATGCCGATGATCATGTCGATCGAGTAGTATTGCAAACCTATAAATATATATATATATATATGTATGTATATGCATGGCCCCACCACGTACCTTTGCTGCTCATGAGTCTCTCATTGCAGGCCCTGGGGCGATCGGCTCTTCGGTTTGAACAGTGAAGAAATACATCCAATCGAAGACTACGAGGTTGAAACGTCGCTTTTACGATGGATTTAATACATTTGTTAGGTAAAGTGACAAATCCTCCTGTTTTTTATTTTATTTTTTTATTTTTTATTATCCGTTTACTATATATACAATAACGCAGGCACGCACGTACTTAAATAATCAAGAAAATTAAATACATGCAGCTAGGGGTGGCCTATGGTCATTCTCGGCCACCTACTGCTCTTTGACTTTGGGTCAATTGGTATTACTTTAATTGCACATTCTGGTTCAGAGGTTCTAAAACTCACAATACTTCTTGATCAGAGCATCATTTGTCCATTTTTCTCAAAAGCCATTTCAAATGAAAGCAAATCATCACTCATGAGCCTGCCTCTTTTATCTTGTAACATTGCAATTACTAATTCTTTTAAAAGTTTAAATTGATTAAAAGAGATATATTTAATAATTTATATTTATTTTAACATTCACTTCACGTGACGAGTCAGATTTTACTTAAATGGATTAATCTAATACGTGAAATATTTAATTAGATATGATAAAATATAAAGTCAGGATTTCAACACAATACTTCTGCTCTAATATTATGGGACTTTACAACTTATTCAAAAGATTTAAACAAATAAAAATAGATAAATTTAATCATTTATATTTATCATGCATGCACTATTTGGAAAATGCGTTGTCATTGATTCTCTCGCGAGCAACAAACAATTAGAACCTTCCTAAATTAGTAAAATATAAAAGCATGCAACATGGGATTAATCCAAGCTTATGTCACTAGTAAATTAGATCATACTATGCATATAACTTTATCTTGATTAATCAAGAGTTGAACTTCCCCACACCTGCTCGAATAGTTTCAAATAAGAATCAATATACAACATAAGATATTACAATCAATTTATTACATGTCAACCAAAAAAAAATTGTTGGCAATCAAATCAATGGAAAATATTAGAATATATGGGTTGAATTGCATCCCACATGCATGAGTAGAATATGAAAGTTAAAGAGTCGTGGGCACGATACCAATATATAATTCTGCTTTCTTAAAATATATATATATATATATATATATATATATATATATATATATATATATATATAATTCTGCTAGATGGATAATATATATATGTATGTATATATATAGAGATGTGACATTTTTAGGTCACACAGTATGTCAACTTTGTAATTGAAAACTTTAGTGACCTTTGAAACTGACCCAACAGTTGCCACTAATATTGGAGATCCAATCTCCATGTCCATGTGGGTGGATTATGTCCTCATCATCCGATTACCTCAAATGTTAAACCACGTTGTTAACTCAGTTAGTGCATGCCCTCGCTGCACCAATTAATTGTTCAGTTTTGTTACATATAATTACTTTTATATATTTTTTATACACTTTATTAATATAATAGATCAAAACAGTTATTTTATATTTAAAAATAATTGACACGATCAATTAAATTAGTAGAATGCACGAAGAGTATATAAAAGTGATTATATATAGAATTTTTGTCAATTGTTTGTTCTAGTCATAGATTTTTTTTATAATGTTTTTCTCCTTTTTTGCCATGCTTTTGTTGTCACTAATGTTGTGTTCTAGATTATCATGTTGGTCATAGTTGAAGATATTAATTTATTGGTATTTGTTGGGTTTTCTCATCGATGAGTGTATCAGCAGCTCAATCTTGACTATATAATCAATTAATTAGGAGGAATTGCTGCCTATTGAATGAAGGTGTAAAATTTAAAACTTAAAATTTTTAAGTTAGTAACTATTAGGTTAATTGATTGCAATAAGGCTATTCGTTCTCATTCATCAAAAGTGGAAATGCATGAGAGGGGTTGAAATTTTCTTATACTTTTTTTTTATATATATAAGTACTTTCTATAATTTGAAAAAAGATAATAATGTCTGTAGACTCAATATTAAGACATTGCTTGGATAATGAGTTGATCTCAACTCATATTATCTCATTAATCATTACAATTTTTTCAAACTTTTAAATGAAATATAGTAAATAATTTAACTTTTTTAAATCTCAAAATAAAAATAATATTAAAAAATAATATTCTAATAATATTTTATTCAACTTTTAACTATAATCTCGTTACATCTTAAAATATTATTGTAGGCAACATAAACTTTGACGTAGAGTCCATTTATAGGCCATGTTCACTTCTTTCAAAACTTTATTGGAAGTGAGTATTCTCCAATTAAATCTATAAATGATAAATTTTTCTGAAAAATAATGGGAGACGATGATTATAAAGACTCCTAAAATATTTTTTAGAAAAATAACTAAAAACCTATAGTCAACTCTTTTTTCTCCTCTATAAAGGGCAGAGGGTGGTTTGATTTCATTTCCTTAAACGACCAATAATTTCCACGATTCCATCCTCTCGTAACCTCGTTTCATTCTCTCTAAACAATCAACTTTACCTACGTGTTCTCATATGAACTCCATTCATAGAAAAACCATAATACAACAAAGCACGTTATCATTACCCAAGCAGCCTCATTGACTCTCTCTCTCTCTCTCTCTGTGTGTATAACTCTTAGGCCTTGGGTATAGTGGCGTGGAGCCCATAGCTGGACCTCTGCTTTGCTGGCTTCAAGCTCTTCATTGTTGGTTTTTTATGGGGCTTGTCTGCTGAGAAAGAGAGAGGGTTCTTAGTTTGGCCAATCCTCTATCTATAGACTCTGGTTTTTCACAAAGTCCCACCTTTCACCTTTGTTCTTCTCCTTCAACTTTGTCGTCATCCTCACACCACTACAAAGCCGAAGAAAAAGAAAAAGCAAACACAACGAAGACCCTTTTTTGCTCTTCTTTGATTCAATGGATCCACAGATCTAATGCTTTTTCTCACGCACATAACATGAGCTTCTTCTTGCTCTTTCCAGATCCTCCTCTTCTTGAATTGTAGCCCGCAAATAGCTTTCACGAACCGGCCAACTTACTGGGTACTCTTATTAATTTTTGGTTCATTTTTAATATATAGATATCTTTGTTATGGTCTTATTGTTTAAATATGGATGGAAATAAAGTTGAATTTTGGGATGGATGGACTTTTGGGGGGTTAGCATGACTGGAGAGGTTTAATTTTTCAATGTGAAGAGGTAGACCTTCTGGATATCCAAATGGCTGACCAAACACCTCTCCGTGAAAAAGTGGCTTTGACCACTCTTTTTTCAAAGACCCTTTTGGTTCTCTGTTGATTTTTTCATCTTTTGCGGCTGTTTGTGGTCATTGAGTTTTCCGTTTAAGAGAAAACGGTTGGTTTTCAGATTGTACGACCTAAATGCTTCTGTTTTTGGTGCAATCCTCCAACTGAATTTAACTGCAAAGGTGGCTTCTTTATGTCATATATTTGATATCGCTCAATTACTAATTCTATTCGAACTTTGCTGTTGATTTGTAAGGTTCTGATTATACAAGTTTTGATTTTTATGTGTGTTTTGATCGTTGATGCCTTTGTAGTGTATAATTATTGTTCTGTGAAGTTGAGGAGAACAGCAGTCAAGGAGAACAGCAGTCAGATTCTGGATTTTTGTAGTTAGAGTTGTTTTTCATGCGGATGAGAATTCCGAGGGTTGTTTGGATGAGATGAGGGATGTTATCAAAGTTGATGAATTTTTTGAGGGCCTGTTTTCGGCCAGGGTCTGATCCATATGTTCACAAGGGTTCAGATTCAGGTGGGCGCCAAGATGGGCTGTTGTGGTACAAAGACTGTGGGCAGCACTTGAATGGTGAATTCTCTATGACTGTAGTCCAGGCCAACAATCTGCTTGAGGACCAGAGCCAGATTGAGTCCGGCAGTTTGAGCTTGCACGAGACGGGCCCCTATGGTACCTTTGTTGGTATCTATGATGGGCATGGCGGCCCAGAGACATCGCGCTTTATCAATGATCACCTATTTCAGCACCTGAAGAGTAAGTGACTTGGCCAAATTCGATAGAATATTATGTCCCCAGAGTTCTTTTATTTTTATTTTTTATGAGCGAGTTTGGCTCCTGAGAGGGAGGATGGAACAGAAAGATTTGAACCAATGACTCTGCTTCATGAGCAATCTGTAGCAGATTCTTTTACCTCTTGGAAATATTATTGTCTAAAGTTTGACAACACCTTAATTGGCTGCTGAGAATTGAAGGGAAGAAAATATAACAAATTATAAGGCTTTTAGATGGCTGAATGGCAGAGGAGTAGTCTACTTCGATGTTGGCCAAGTTTAAAGGTTTCATGTGTTCTTCAAAAAATGAAAGAATCACCTCAATTAGGTCATATAGTCACTTAGAGGCAAAATTAGGGCCACAAATAATGGTTTCTTGTAAGATTTTCATTTAAGAGATTGAAAATATTGGGTATACATATAAAAAAACATATATTTATATTTAAATATATATATATATATATAATCACTAATCAGCTGCCAACTGGAGCTCTAGAATCGTGATCTCCTAGTTTTTTTACTCAAAGTGATTAATACTTGTGGATAACTTAATATTTTTGGTGGGTTTTAAGACCAAGTCCTTGTTCTGAATCTTTTTTAATTTTTATTATATGAAGGGTTCACTGCAGAGCAACAATCGATGTCCGTGGATGTGATACGGAAAGCATTTCAAGCAACAGAAGATGGTTTTATGTCTCTTGTTACAAAACAATGGCCATTGAAGCCACAAATTGCGGCCGTTGGGTCATGTGCTCTAGTTGGTGTTATTTGTAGTGGAACTCTTTACATTGCCAACCTTGGTGATTCCCGGGCTGTCCTGGGAAGAGTGGTGAAGGCAACAGGGGAGGTTTTAGCCATCCAATTGTCAGTGGAGCATAACGCGTGTATAGAGTCTGTGAGACAGGAGCTTCATTCTTTGCATCCCGATGACTCACAGATTGTAGTGTTGAAACATAATGTATGGCGTGTAAAGGGTATTATACAGGTGAGTTTCAGAAAATGTGAAAAAATGGTTTCACAAATGTCCCTATTCTGAATCTTTTTCTTGTTTTAATTTGACCATGCACTTAGCAGCTTTCTTCTGATGGTGTCAACTCCAAATCATGCTAGTCTAGCAATATTAGTGATTGGAGAACTTAAACATGTTGTAGGAAATCGTTATAGTTGTATATACATATATCTTACCTACATTAATCATCAGTCTGGTGCTTCTGATAGTTTTTGACTGTACTAATTATGAAATTTGATTTCTGCCTATGAGGAGGATCTGTTGGAGCAGCTTGTCATGTGAATCATTTTTTTCTTTTTGACAAGTTACTGTCATGTGAGTCATTATGATGAATTTTTATTATTTTATTTTTTAAACTGATGTCACTTTACAGCAGTTCAGGCCATCAGGGATCTAACTCTTACTTCTTTTGAAGCATTGAATAATATGACATGTTTTGGGGAGGGAGGGAGGGAGGGCACATGTACATCTTTATCTGTTCCTATAAGTGCATATTTCAGTTACACATGGAACTTGACTATACCTTTCAAGTATCAAACAGGAGTGATAATGATGAAGCTAGGCAAGAGTTTAATTCCTGTGAATATATGTTGGCTCCTTGACTTTATGCATTTTTTATTTAAATGCTTTCCGTAATTGTCAAAACTTTCATCTTGCAGGTTTCTAGATCTATTGGTGATGTGTATTTGAAAAAGGCTGAGTTCAACAGGGAGCCTTTATATTCCAAGTTTCGGCTTCGCGAACCTTTCAAAAGGCCAATACTGAATTCTGAACCTACAATTTCGGAGCACCAGTTGCAACCACATGATCAATTTATTATATTTGCATCTGATGGGCT
Source organism: Carya cathayensis (assembly GCA_011037825.1). Classification (NCBI taxonomy): domain Eukaryota; kingdom Viridiplantae; phylum Streptophyta; class Magnoliopsida; order Fagales; family Juglandaceae; genus Carya; species Carya cathayensis. The sequence goes on from QGSO01000223.1 coordinate 282,179, forward strand.
TTGGGAGCATCTTAGCAATCAGGAAGCAGTTGATATAGTTCAAAATCATCCACACAATGTAAGATGCATATATATTTCACCCACTGTTGATTCTTTAACGATAAAGATAACTTTTTTTTGTTACTTTTAACCAGTCTTGTCATATGCAAGCCTGTGTGTAAACACACCACTTGCTGTGGTACCCATTACAATTTTAAAACAGTCAAAACACCAACAGTTTTTTATGGTAGCTGATGTGGAAGGCTTCCACATCACCAGTGTGTTGGGTGTGTTAATAAGAAGGCTTGCAAATAGGTTTATTTGTTTTTTTTCCAGAAAATATAGTAGAGGCAATATGCAGCAGCTCAGCCTAGATCTGGTTGTTCTCGTGTCCTATGTCTAGAAGCTTGACATCTGTGAATGCTTTTCCATCCCAATCAAAAGCAGTATTTCTAGAAGAGCCATTGACTGAATTATATCATCATGATCATGATCAATATTATGTTCTTCATAAGAGTTCATAGCTGTGCATGCAATGAATAGTTTGACTATGTGTTTGACATCTTTCAGGACATTAAATTCAGTTGGGGGTGTTTCAGTCAGTTGTAAATTCGTAATCTTCTTTCGCACATTCTCTTTCTCTTCTTTTCTAGTTCCGACAACTGGGTCATACATTCTTTTGTTTTAGACATATCTAATTTTGTGGGAAGTAACATTTGTAGAAAAGGTTTGTTCAAGCTGCTGATTTTGGCTGCCCTTTCTGGTGAGAAGAAAGTGCTGTCAATTGAAGATTGTTGTATGTTCTGTGAGAACAAATAGAGTTTGACCTATTCGCCTTAATTTACTCATGAAAGACATAACATGGCCTTATTTTATCTTAGAATATACTTATGAGATCAACTCTACATTCAATGAGTATTTGGGTGAATAGTAGTGTTCAAATAGGTTTCCTCTATCACGCAATGAAAGAAACCTACCTGCGTATTCCTTTGGATGACATGTAAAATGTGTTGTAAACATAACTGCCACTTGGCTTACCATACCCCAAGTTGAGATAGCTTGAATGTACTGCTGGGCTTACTTGCAGGTTTTGATGTACATACATGCATGGTGCTCTCAATAAAAGGGATAGTCCAATCAACCTCTTAGATTCCATAAAGCATTAATTTCATCGAATATATTTGTATTCTGCCAAAGGAAGACTGTATCATGCCAGAGAGAAAAACTAACTTCACCTTTATATTATTTTTGAAACATGCTTTCTTGAACGTGGTCAAATTTGATCCTTGTTACTTTCACCGTAAGTGGTAGATTTATGTTAGACAATAAACCATGTTGGTGTTGGAATTTACTTTTTTTAAACTGCATGCAGGGTAGTGCAAGAAGACTGGTAAAAGCTGCTTTGCAAGAAGCTGCAAAGAAGAGAGAAATGAGGTATTCAGATTTGAAGAAGATAGACCGTGGTGTTCGCCGGCATTTCCACGATGACATCACAGTGATTGTTGTCTTTCTTGACTCAAATCTCGTGAGCAGGGCTAGCCAAATCAAGTGTCCAAATATATCTGTGAGAGGGGGTGGCATAAACCTTCCCCCTAACACACTGGCTCCTTGTACCATGCCAACTGAAGCTGGCAATACCTAGTTAAGCTGTATCTCCTGTTTGTCTGTTGTATCATTCTCTTTGTGAATACCAGGTAGCTTCCAGAAGAGATCACATGAGCAGGCCTTTAATTCTTAGTGTACACTGTCAACTTTAACTGGAAACCGATACTCGCATTAAGCTTCTGCGCCAAAAACGAAAATACTGGAGAAAAAGAACTTTTCTAGATGATACTTGTTATTTCCTCGGTACTGTTTATACCATCTATTAATTTTTTATTTTTTTTTAATTTTCCCGTCATGTGTGCTTGCTTGTTTGCTCTGTTCATTTACTCTAAACTGGCATTGAGAAAAGTTTCAAATGTAGAGTAATTTGCAGGCATGGTTGTGCATTGATACACAATGGATACTCGATATTTGGACCACTTCTCTCGGGGAAGCGAGTTCAGAACATGATAGTGGTCAGGTAAATTAAGAAATACTCATTTTATGAACATATGAAAAGAGCTCTACGTTTCTGGGTAGTGGCTCAGATTTATGCTGCCTTGATGTTCAAAAAGAAGGGAGAGACTATATAATGAGGTGACGCCAATCGATGCAGCAGAAATACTTTTATGACATCTTACAATCAGGAGCGTTTTCAGTCGAGTTCATGGGGTTGAATGATACAACAATGGTGGTCATCCATTGGTCTTGGGTCACTTTAACCTGGGTGGGTGACTAGAATGCTGTGTTCGATGTGTCTTATTTTTTTAACACTGTTCACTCGAGTGTTACTGGACGCCGATGGTTCCGAACGCCTACTTGCAACAAGGCCTGCTGTATAAGGGTGTTTTTAGTTCCCTTAGCCTTTTTGTTTGAATTATAAAGCTAAGTGTGACGCCCCCAAAATCTCCACGTACCAACACGGGGAAATTGAGACGTTCGGATGATGACATCCCGGGTCACCACCCTAACGAAGAGTGCCAAGTGTGTGCAAGCGACAAATGTGCACATAAAGATACGCAGCGGATAGCAAAGTCAAATACTAAGTACCAGAATTTTTTCTTAAATAAAATACAAAACGGTTCAAAGGTACATAATAAAATATTACATGATATAAATATTGTTTCAAACCAAACAAAAAGCATGAACTCCAACTCAGAACTCCGGCGGAGCCGCATCCTCGGGCTCAGCCTCCTCCTCCTTCTCGAACTATGCATCAAAATCTACGGTACCAAAAATGGTGCCGCAGGTAAGTAAAATCCAAAACACCACTAGATAAAAACATATTAAACTCAAACAACAAGCATGAATGAATGCCAATGTACAAAACTCCCAAACCATATTTTTCCACGCACGCCAAAAACTCATTTGGCTTAAAAACATAACCTTTAAAACCAAGCCTCGCCATTATCCCAGATAATGGCCCAAACCACCATTTTCCCAGAAAATGGATCACAAGACCATCGCCATTTTCCCAGAAAATGGCCCATATCCGAAAACCATGAAAACCAACCAATTATGCATGCACCATGATCTCCCCTAGGGATCATCCGCACACTCTGGCTCTGTGCCACACCGCAGGTAACGTCTACGCGTGTGACACCTACACGAGTGATGCCCAGACTCGCGCCTCCAACTCGCGCGTACCTGGCCAGGCCATCCTCTAGTCCCCGCCACTAAAAGGACCACGGAGTCGACACGACAGCGTTACCGTATCGTGCGATCCGGTCGTCGCCCGGCGACAACCCAGGGGATGTCACTCAGTATTATCCACTCCCGAGTGACCAGAGGAGCTCCACCGAGATAATAACCCATCCCGGCTTGGGCTCGTGATACGCACACTCCCAAAAATCATTTACGCCAATAAAACATGATTTTATCAATAAAATAAAATACAAGTGCATGCATCATGTAAATGCCAATTTCAATGCTCGACAAATAAATTCAACCATAGCACAACAAATCAAGCAACTCCGTCCTCCATCCATCCGACCCCCGAACTCCTCGGACTCAGTCCGGAATCAGCGAACCAACCAAATAATTTATTGAAAGAGTAAAATACATTTAAATCTAAAAGTAGCGTTTGGAAAATACTTACAGCGCTATATAGGATTTTTAGAAGGTTCGGCGCGAAGCGAACGGCGATGCGAAAGCAACGTAACAGTGCAAATGCACTGTTCCCGTGGGTCGCAAAATACCCACTTTTGACCGGGGACAAACCAAGACACCAAATTGATAGGGAATGGTCTAGAGATGTTTATGAAGCTAGTGGAAGTGAGTTTTGGCCGTGGGTGGCGGCGAAAACGCCGGTAGGGGCGGAAAAAGGGCAAATCGGAGTTGAGCTCGTGGGAGCCGCTCCGGTGACCGTTTGAGGCCGGGGATGGGTGGGTTAGGTCGGCAAGGAGTAGGGGAAGAAGTGGTGAAGAGGTGGTGGCCGGAGGTGGAGCGACGGCGGCGGATCGGGCCTCAAGCCGTGCGGCTTGTTGGGATTTTTCCGGCCAAACGGCCGGCCGGTTGGGGCTGGGAGTCGGAGGGGATGATCACCGGCCGGAGGGGAGTCGACCGGCAGGGGTGGCGTCGGGCACGACGCCGGCGAACGGCGGGCCTGGGCGGGAAGGCTTTCCGGCGTGGGTGAGGAGAGAGAGAGAAAGAGAGGGACGCGGGGAGAGAGAGAGAGAGCCGAACGGGAGAGGGAAAAAAAGGAAAAAGAAAAAAGAAAAAAGGAAAAAAGAAAAAGAAGAGGAAAAGAAAAGATGAAGGAAATTAATGAGGTCCAGTCCTCACGTCGGAAGTCCAAAAACTGATCAGCCGAAAACGGTAAAAACATAAAACGATTAAAATAAATTAACACTACATCAAATAAATAAATAAACACCAATAAAATATTTTAAACACATCAATAAGCTAAAATAAAATAAATAACTAGTAAAAACCAATTATTTAAATTTTTAAAACCAAAAACAAGCCAAAATAAATTAAATCACAATTTAAATCCAACAGCCAATAAAATCCATTTAAAACTCGATAATTTAAAATAAAAGCACTATAAAATATTTAATTAAATTAAAATATCCCTTCAGTGAAAATACACATAAAAGCGGGTCATCACATCCTCCCCCCCTTAAAACAAATTTCGTCCTCGAAATTTGCAGGTCCGAACACCAACTTGAAACAAGCCATACAATTCCACATAAAACCGACTGCAACCAAGATTAAAAAAAACGTACCGTCATCACTCGAACAAGTAGGGGTACTGCTCCCTCATGTCCACTACTCGCTCCCAGGAGAAATCTTGAGCTAACGGATCTCCCCAGGCCACCTTAACCAGATATATCGTTTTAGACCTTAACTGTTGCTCCTTCCAATCCATGATCTGCGATGGAACAACCTCATAAGTAAGGTCCGGTTGCAACTGAATATTCTCTGGGTCGACAAAACGTGGCTCTTGTTGTCCAAAACTCTTCTTTAAAGACGATACATGGAAGACATTGTATATATCCCCAAAATATTCTGGCAAAGCAACTCTGTAAGCGACGGACCCTACCTTCTCCAAAATCTGAAAAGGTCCAACATATCTCGGATCCAGCTTTCTCTTCTTCCCAAAACGCTTAACTCCTTTCATGGGAGAGACCTTAAGATAAACCCAATCGCCTTGTTCGAAAGACAATTCTCTCCTCCTGGTATCCGCGTAACTCTTTTGACGACTTTGCGCTGCAGCCATGTTATCTCTTATAATCTGAATCTGATTTTGCATATCCTGTATTATCTCGGGTCCAATTATTTTCTTCTCCCCGACTTCATCCCAACATAAGGGTGATCTGCATTTTCTACCATACAGAGCTTCATAAGGAGCCATTTGGATGGATGCATGGAAGCTGTTATTATACGCGAATTCTATGAGTGGCACGTGATTCTCCCAACTTCCTTGAAAATCTAAAGCACACGCTCGCAACATATCTTCAAGAGTTTGAATCGTGCGCTCTGACTGGCCGTCTGTCTGGGGGTGATAAGCAGTACTAAACTTTAATTTAGTACCTAAAGCCGCCTGCAAACTCTTCCAAAAATGGGAGGTGAACCTTGGATCTCTGTCCGACACTATGCTCTTGGGTATCCCATGTAGTCTCACTATTTCCTTTACATACAAGCGGGTCAATTTTCCCAGAGAATCCGCATTATTGACCGGTAAGAAATGAGCACACTTAGTCAGTCGATCAACAATTACCCAAACTGAGTTCTTTCCACTGGGAGTCCTCGGTAAGCCCACTACAAAATCCATAGAGACGTCATCCCATTTCCATTCAGGAACAGGTAGAGGCTGGAGCAAACCTGCTGGTCTTTGATGCTCGGCCTTGACTTGACGGCAAGTGCCACATCTCTCAATATACAAGGCAATATCCCTCTTCATTCCTTCCCACCAATAATTTTTCCTTAAGTCCCGATACATTTTGGTGCTACCCGGATGAACGGAATAGGGAGCCGCGTGAGCCTCCGTCATAATTCGCTCCTTAAATTCCGAGTCCTTAGGAATTACTCTACGATCTCGGAATCGAAGAATCCCATCTTTATCCAAACTGTAGTGCAACGGCCCTCTAGATTTTCTGACCCTTTTTCTAATGTCCAACAGCTTCGGATCTTTTCTCTGAAGAGTCTTCAATTCTTCAAAATCAATTACCCGAATATCAAGAATTGAAGATATCACTTCCTCTTGCTGCGAACTTCCAATAAGGAGCCTTCTCAACCCGCAAAGTAAAGAATCCACTCCAGAAGATTCAGCTTCATCCTCTAAATGTGACTTCCGGCTCAAGGCATCTGCAACTACATTTGCTTTTCCTGGGTGGTATTTAATCTCGCACTGATAGTCGCTTATTAGCTCTAACCATCTCCTTTGCCTCATGTTGAGATTCTTCTGAGAAAATAAATGCTTCAGACTCTTGTGATCGGTGTAGATCTCGCAAACTGCTCCATATAAAAAGTGTCGCCAAATCTTAAGGGCAAACACTATTGCGGCCAATTCCAAATCATGTGTCGGGTAATTCTTCTCGTGGTCTTTCAGTTGACGAGACGCATAAGCCACGACCCGTCCTCCTTGCATGAGAACACACCCCAAACCAAATTTAGATGCATCACTAAAAACAACAAACGGCTCAAGCGGTTTTGGAAGTGCTAAAACTGGCGCAGTTGTCAATCTGTTCTTCAATTCTTGGAAACTCCTCTCGCACTTGTCTGACCAAACAAACTCTGCATTCTTTCTAGTCAAAGCGGTGAGAGGACCGGATAATCGGGAAAATCCCTCCACGAATCTTCTATAGTATCCAGCAAGTCCCAAGAAACTTCGGATCTCGCGCACAGTCGATGGACGCTGCCATGATAAAATAGCTTCCACCTTACTGGGATCAACTGCCACACCGTCCTGGGAAATTACATGCCCGAGAAATCTGACTTCTTCCAGCCAAAATTCACATTTGCTAAGCTTCGCGTACAACTGGTGCTCTCGTAACTTCCCAAGCACTAAGCGAAGGTGATAAGCATGCTCGTCAACATTCTGGGAATAAACTAAAATATCATCAATAAAAACCACTACGAAAGAATCCAGATAAGGTCGAAAAACCCGGTTCATCAGATCCATGAAAGCTGCAGGAGCGTTAGCCAACCCAAAAGGCATCACTTTGAACTCGTAATGCCCATATCTTGATCTAAAAGCAGTCTTGGGGACATCTCTATCTCTTATTCGCAGCTGATAATATCCCGATCTCAAGTCAATCTTCGAGAAGATAGCCGCTCCTTGAAGCTGATCAAATAAGTCGTCAATTCTTGGAAGAGGGTACTTATTCTTTATTGTCACTTTATTAAGCTCTCGATAATCAATACACATTCTAAGAGTGCCATCTTTCTTTTTAACAAATAAAACTGGTGCACCCCATGGCGAAGTACTTGGCTGGATAAACCCCTTGTCGACCAACTCTTGCAACTGGGCTTTCAACTCTTTCAACTCGGCTGGTGCCATACGGTAAGGGGCTTTATGCACAGGAGCCGCCCCGGGTTCTAGATCGATAGCGAACTCCAACTCGCGGACTGGAGGTAACCCCGGCAAATCATCTACGAACACATCGGGAAATTCTCCTACCACTGGAAAATCTGCCAAGGACTTGTTCCCAATTGGCGTAGACGCCACTTGAACCAAAAAGGCATCCGCCCCACAAGCAATATCTTTCTTCGCTTGAATTGCCGATATAACCATCGGCTTCTCTTTTAATTTACTTCCCATAAACTCTAAACAACCACCATCTGGGAGTTGAAAACTGATTACCCGACTTCTGCAATTTATACTTGCACAATACCGATATAACCAATCCATGCCGAGAATAATATCAAATCCCAACAACTTGAACACCACCAAGTCGGCATCAAGGGTCCTACCACCAAAATCCAAGGGACAACCCAACGCAACTTTAGAACAACAAACCATTTCACCATTCGGAAGACTCACCACTAACGATCCTGGTAGGGGTCCCGTAACCAAATTACATATCCGAGCGAACGTAGAAGACACAAATGATTGAGATGCACCCGAATCAAACAATGTGCAAGCATAAAAGTCATATAACCGAACTCTTCCTGAACCAAACACATACACCCACAAAATCCGAAACAAACAAACATCAAACCACACCAAACATCAAATCCAAAAATTAGTTAATTTAGAACCATACCTGTAATCACTCCAGCATCGTGGGTCGCTGGTGCCTCATCATCCACCTCTCCAGGGGTAAGAGCATACACTCGAGCCTGTGCTACTTGTCTCTGATTAGCTCTTCCACCACGTCGACCTCCACGGCTTCCTTGAACTGTATTAGGACACTCACGGGCAAAGTGTCCCTGCTGGCCACAATTATAGCATCGAGCTCCACCCAAAGTGCACTCACCCGTATGAGCTCTATTACACCTCATGCAAACGGGCATCCGACCTCCTATACGCACTCCTGAGGCAGCTTGTGGTCGAGTTCCAGACCGCTGAACAATTTTCTGAGGCGATCCAGAGCTACTTCCTTCTCCAGTAAAACTTCGCCTTTTATGTCCCGGAGGGGAACCCATACTCAAATTATTCTCCCGCTCCACGAGGGTGGCCACATCCACTAAATCCTGAAAGGTGGATATCCGGTGGCTGACTACCAACCGGCGTATATCGGGGCGTAGACCCTCCTGGAAACGCTCAGCTTGCATCTCCTCTGTGGCGATGAGGTGGGGAGCAAATTTCCCAAGTTCTACAAACCTTCGGGAGTACTGTTCCACGGTCATGCTCCCTTGGACCAAGTGTGAGAACTCTCTTGCTTTTTGCCGCCTTACAGAAGCGGGAAAGAAGCGGTTATTAAATTCCTTCTTGAAGCGCTGCCAAGTCACCGCGGCAAAAGACCCCAATTCTGACTCCAGCATTATTCTTTTGGTATCCCACCAATCAAAAGCAGTGCCTTGTAACAGATAGCTGGCGTAGAGAACTTGTTGCGCCTCGGTGCAACCACATACCTCAAAAGTCCTCTCCAAGTCCTTGATCCACTTTCCAGCTTGTAGTGGATCCTCGTCTCCAGTGAAGTGGGGAGTCCTATGCGCCAGAAAGCGCTCATACGTGCACCCCGCTTGCACTCCTCCACTGGACCCTCCTGGTAGCAGCCATGGCCCTCCTTGTTGCCAAGGCCCTCCTTGTTGCCAAGCCCCTCCTTGCTGCCAAGGTCCTCCTTGTTGCGGCCAAGGACCTCCAGGTTGTGGGCTAGGCACTCCTTGCTGAGGCCTAAAATTTTGCTGCATAAATTCTGTCATTTGCCGTATAGCTTGGGCAATGGAGTCATCTCTCTGTGTATCATCCCGTGGCCCTTGTGTAGATTTCCTCGGTCTCACCATTTTACCTGCCACCACAACCTTTGACCCCCTTTTAAAAAAAAAAAATAAAACCAATAACATAAAACCAAACCAAAACCAATCCACATAACAAGAAAACAAAAACAAATCAGCAGCAATAACATAACTAATTAAATAAAACAACCAAACAAGCTCAAATAAATTCAAAACAACTAAACCACGTCAAAAAGCAATATTACTTAAAATAAATTTTAAAACACAACTAAAAAAAAACATTCTGGTACCTCTCCTATGGGACATGTGGTTTTACCCAGAGCCAAACCGCTCTGATACCACCTGTGGCGCCCCCAAAATCCCCACGTACGGAAAACGGGGAATTCGAGGCGCCCGGATGGTGACATCACGGGTCACCACCCTATCGAAGAGTGCCAAGTGTGTGCAAGCGACAAATGTGCACAAGAAGATACGCAGCGGATAGCAAAGTCAAATACTAAGTACCAGAATTTTTTTTTTAAATAAAATACAAACGGTTCAAAGGCACATAATAAAATATTACATGATATAAATATTGTTTTAAAACTAAGTACAAAGCATAACTTCAAATCAGAACTCCGGCGGAGCCGTATCCTCGGGCTCAGCCTCCTCCTCCTCCTCGAACGCTGCATCAAAATCTACGGTACCAAAAATGGTGCCGCAGGTAAGTAAAATCCAAACACCACTAGATAAAAGCATATTAAACTCAAACAACAAGTATGAATGAATGTCAATGCTCCAAAACTCATAAATCATATTTTCCACGCACGCCAAAAACCCAACTGGCTTAAAAACATAACCTTTAAAACCAAGCCTCGCCATTATCCCAGATAATGGCCCAAACCACCATTTTCCCCGAAAATGGATCACAAGACCATCGCCATTTTCCCAGAAAATGGCCCATATCCGAAAACCATGAAAACCAACCAATTATGCATGCACCATGATCTCCCCTAGGGATCATCCGCACACTCTGGCTCTGTGCCACACCGCAGGTAACGTCTACGCGTGTGACACCTACACGAGCGATGCCCAGACTCGCGCCTCCAACTCGCGCGTACCTGGCCAGGCCATCCTCTAGTCCCCGCCACTAAAAGGACCACGGAGTCGACACGACAGCGTTACCGTATCGTGCGATCCGGTCGTCGCCCGGCGACAACCCAGGGGATGTCACTCAGTATTATCCACTCCCGAGTGACCAGAGGAGCTCCACCGAGATAATAACCCATCCCGGCTTGGGCTCGTGATACGCACACTCCCAAAAATCATTTACGCCAATAAAACATGATTTTTCCAATAAAATAAAATACAAGTGCATGCATCATGTAAATGCCAATTTCAATGCTCGACAAATAAATTCAACCATAGCACAACAAATCAAGCAACTCCGTCCTCCATCCATCCGACCCCCGAACTCCTCGGACTCAGTCCGGAATCAGCGAACCAACCAAATAATTTATTGAAAGAGTAAAATACATTTAAATCTAAAAGTAGCGTTTGGAAAATACTTACAGCGCTATATAGGATTTTTAGAAGGTTCGGCGCGAAGCGAACGGCGATGCGAAAGCAACGTAACAGTGCAAATGCACTGTTCCCGTGGGTCGCAAAATACCCACTTTTGAACGGGGACAAACCGAGACACCAAATTGATAGGGAATGGTCTAGGGATGTTTATGAAGCTAGTGGAAGTGAGTTTTGGCCGTGGGTGGCGGCGAAAACGCCGGTAGAAGCGGAAAAAGGGCAAATCGGAGTTGAGCTCGTGGGAGCCGCTCCGGTGACCGTTTGAGGCCGGGGATGGGTGGGTTAGGACGGCAAGAGGTAGGGGATGAAGTGGTGAAGAGGTGGTGGCCGGAGGTGGAGCGACGGCGGCGGATCGGGCTTCAAGCCGTGCGGCTTGTTGGGCTTTTTCCGGCCAAACGGCCGGCCGATTGGGGCTGGGAATCGGAGGGGATGATCACCGGCCGGAGGGGAGTCGACCGGCAGGGGTGGCGTCGGGCACGACGCCGACGAACGGCGGGCCTGGGTGGTGGGTGGTTCACGGCGTGGGTGAGGAGAGAGAGAGAGAAAGAGAGACGCGGGGAGAGAGAGTCCGAGCGGGAGAGGAGAGGAAAAAAAAAAAGAAAAAAAGAAAAAGAAGAAAGAAGAGGAAAAGAAAAGATGAAGGAAATTAATGAGGTCCAGTCCTCACGTCGGAAGTCCAAAGACTGATCAGCCGAAAACAGTATAAAAACATAAAACGATTAAAATAAATTAACACTACATCAAATAAATAAATAAACACCACTAAAATATTTTAAACACATCAATAAGCTAAAATAAAATAAATAACTAGTAAAAACTAACTATTTAAATTTTTAAAAACTAAAAACAAGCCAAAATAAATTAAATCACAATTTAAATCCGACAGCCTATAAAATCCATTTAAAACTTGATAATTTAAAATAAAAGCACTATAAAATATTTAATTAAATTAAAATATTCTTTCAGTAAAAATACACATAAAAGCGGGTCATCATACTAAAGACAGAAGAGAGAGATAGACACGTAAAATTCTAATGCGACAATAATGATCAGATTTATTTCACAAGTCGTCTCTCTCATTTTAAACGCGAGAGTCGTGGTAAGAACTATAGACACCATATTTTAGAACTTTAGACATGAGCTCTGGAGAATCTCAAACCGACAAAGGTTACTCTTGCACCAGTTACAATGTCATTTCAGGTCTAAATTTTAAGGTTTTGGTACGGAAGTTTGATGAGGTGATTTCATTTCATAATTTTTCATAATTTATTTTTTAAACATCACTAAAATATTAAAAAAATTTCAATTTTAAATTTTTAACTTTTTTTCATATAATCATTATTTAATTATTACTTCTCAAACTTCAAAATAAAACATAAAAAATACATAACTTTTTTAAAATTTAAAATAAAAACAAATTAAAAATTATATTTTAAAAATATTTTAACTTTATAATATTTTTATTTAACTATTTATCTCTATTTTTTTTTAAATTTAATAAAACATCTTTAACTTAAAGTATTTATCTATTATTTATATTATTATTTTTTCTCTCGTCTCACTTTTCAAATGAATCCTAAATAAAAACGCTGTCATTTCGTGTCGCCGTGTGAGAAACAGGACAGTGAAACAATGCCCTTTGGCCTTTAGGACAGAACTAAACTAGTTTAAACAAAGACAGCAAATGGACTTCCCACTTATGGGCTTTGATAATTAATTGAAAAAAAAAAGTGGTACAATAGACGTCTAACATAATAATATCCTTGAAATTCTCAGCAGAAACATCGAGAAAGAAAATGAAAAGCAAAGAGAAGGAATTAGGGAAGGAGAAGGCTAGCATTTCTGTCTCAAGAAATATATTTATCGATATAGAGTGCGAAAGTGTCGTTCAATTCATTTAAAAATGTGATTAAATACAATTTGTTTTTACAATAGACCTCATTCTTTATGAAAAAAATTACGCAACACTTATATACTCTATGATTGCATATAGCATTACTCAACATAGTGTATGTTGTGGCACAGAAAGGGTATTTAGAAGCTCGCCATGGCTGGCAAGCGAAGTCTGTAGTTCCAGAAGTAGAAGGATAAATTAACAGGTAAAGCAGTAGCTTGCTTTTGCATTGAAAAACTTTTGCAGAGGACATGAAGGCTAGGAAGGAACAGCAACAGAAGAGGAAATTGGACAGAAGGATTCTAGCGTTCCAGAAGTTCAAGCAGAGAGCAGGTTTCTTGAATACAAGCTTGCGGAATTGAAGACAGAGAGTCAGAGAGTCAGAAGTGGAACATGGACATGAGTACTTTTGAGTGATAAGAAGGATCAGTTGCACACATGGAGAAAGGAAGTTGGATGTGGAGAACGAGAAACTACACAACTGCACTCAAGAAACATAAAGGATCATATTAAATAGATTACAAACTGTTTCTTTTTCCTAAGGCTTCTAAAAAAATGTAACATTTGTCCTTGTAACTTTAGAAGAAGATGCTGAGAAAGCTGAGTATCTATCATATACTAAAGGGATCCAAGGTTGAAGACAATGGCAGCAGATGACAAACAAATCTAAAGACGTAGGCTTTGAGGATCTGAAGTGTATGGCTCCTATAAACGTGATGTATATATGTTTATAACTTTATATGGTGTGAAAGCAGCTCGCAGATACACATTTCTTTATATGTTCAGCAGATTTTTTTCGCAGCATCGAATTGATATTTGGTAGTATCAATAGTTGTTGTGGTTGCCCGCGATTTTTATCGCAGAACCTGTAAATTTTCCCTTTTTTGGCAAAAGTAACGAGAAGTGCAGAGAGAATGGAAATCCAAGTGGGCAATTATTGTAAGTAATTGAACATTGATCTTGATCTTGCGCAACGGCAAAAATGTACCAAGAAGTCTCAAACTGAACTTTTATTTGGAAAATGGATATCACTTCCTAATTATCCTCATAAATGCAGCATGCAAATAGACCTTAACCCAAACCAACCATGAATTGATTCACGTTTCACTACAATCTTTCAAGTTTTGTACAAAAAGTAATGATACACATCCTAAAAAAGCTCGGGTATGATCATTCAAATGAATAATTACAGATTGCACAAGCTACAATTACTATCTTCTCTTAGCCTACCTTAGGCACAGTGAGACCAAAAATTGAGAGAAGAGTATAAATTCGCTTACAACAGCAGCAGGTGAGTTTATGCCAAAAAATGGGACAATGTCAACCTGGAGCCAGCTCTCAACTGCAGATCCCACCACAGCACCAGCCACAAGGCCTCCTATGGTAATTACAGTAGCCTTCCCTGCAAACATGAATAGCAAAGCACTCAAATATTTTCACCTTGCAGATACAGTTGAATCGTGCTTATATCCACAATACCAAAATTTTTTGCCCTGCCTTGCTTTGAAAATGGCAACTATCAGAAGCCACTGTGATTATCTTATGTTACGGGACAGGAGATAATTTTTGTTTGTTTTTTAGAACCAACAAACTCAACCAGATCACCATGACAGACCAGAACCAGGTAAGTTGACAATGGACAAATAATACTGCATTTAAGTTCTCATTAATGATGTCTTTTTTCTTCATTGATGTTCTTTCTGAAGGAAAATCATTTTTTCAACAACTGGATGACCTTAGAAAAAGTGACATAGGTGTTTAATTTAATGGAAACAAAGTCTCAAGTAGATAATGCAAAAGCGCCACTGTTAAAAACATCAGAAAGCAGATAATGTAGTTACACTGATGCTAACAACATCAGAATGACAGGTTCTACAACCACTGCTTGAATTTTATTTTATTTTTTAAATAAAAAATTATAGGAAGAAATGTAATCTAAAGTCAAAGCTACCAAACTAACACTCTATTAATGGAGGCATCGTTCTTGTTATACACCATAAGGGACATGAGCTATATGGGATGAGATATGGAGATGTGAGAGGCTTCCATGATCTTTGTTTGTGGATCAAAGGGGAAAAAAAGAAAGAATGCAGCCATGTCAAAGAGATGTGGCTAGTAGAGAGAGACACAGCCAGTCAATTGAGTCGTGTAGCGTGAGAGCAACATGGGTGAGTCTGAGTGTGTGATGTGGGTGCATGCATAGAGTTAGATTGTGAGAAGAGAGTGTGTGTTATGCCTGTGGAAGTGGAGTGGATTAAAACCATGTAGGTTGAGTTTATAAAAGCCAGGTTTATTGGTTAGTTTGCTATGTCTGTGGTCAGTAAACTATATCTTGTATTGTGTTTTCTCCCACCCAAAATGGAGCTAATTTGTATAAGTGAAATTGTTTGAATTTCTTTAACTTCTCTTTCCTGGTTTCCATCACATTCTATGCTAAACTTCTTGAGTTTAAATTTGTAAGGCATCTCAAACTTCTCGAAGACAACATACCTTTGTATTCAAATAAAACCATGCAAGTAGAAGCATATAGACATAAGAAAGCTGCTTACCTAACTTAACATTTTTTTGGGTCAAGAAATACAAAGAAGCTCCAAAACTACTGGCCAAGATTAGTCCAGGAACATCAGGCCCAGCATACGGGGCTGCATTGGATGTTGAAGCTCCATTGACAAAAGTTAAGACCATTAAAGCCCCATATACACCTGCTTGTATGCCCAAATCACTGCTTGATGGTGTCTCAACTGAAATAAGTGGATTCTTCACAGCCTGCCACCACTGAGGCATTGATCCCATCCCAGGAGCACTTAAAGGTTTAACATCGGCATAACGAACGCTACTATTCACAACTTTTCCTGCTCGCCTCTGAGTTAAGCTTTGCATGAGCAACATATCATATGCAGCCTCAACCTAAAACACATTAAAAACGGTAGTGACAGGGACAAGAAGACTATGACAACTCTGTTGATAGATAGTCAACTACTTCCAACAACGGATAAATAACAGAAATTAAACATTGACCTAAAAGAATGCACCACCAGTTGGGTCGAATAATTCTTCCAAATCAGGCCTGAAACTGGACCTATCTATCATCAGAATTAAACAGCATCAGATCAAAATCCTCCAGATATTCAGAATAATTCCATATTGGAGTACTTAGAATTCTAACCCTCAAGTGTTACTTACATGGTTTAGATTTTGCCATTTTAGTATGCCTCAAGTCTATACGATCCTCAATTTTCATTAATACATTGTGTCTTATTATATTATATGATGGGTAAAATCTTATCCATTTGATTATAATATTGATTATAAATTTGAGGACGCTAACGTTAAGACCTTAATCCAACAACATCAACAAAGGCCCATCCAAATTAAATGAGTAACCATGTCTTCTTTGACAACACTGAGCCCACTAGTCATACAAATTAAAGGCCACAACCAGATGACTTAGTTTCACACATATATGACTCTCAGTGAAATTGGTATGGTCCAAAATTTTAACAAGCGGAAAGTGATACAACCCATAATCAATAACAAAAGTCTTAAAAACTTTAAATAAGTGACATATCTATAAGACAGCCAATAAAGAAAATGGAAATTTGATATTTTTTTAAAGGTAAATAAAAACTTATTGAAAAATAACAAAAGACGTTGCCCAAGTAAATGAAGTATACACAAACAAGAAAACACCTAACTGCAATCTAGGAACTAGCAAATGATACAAATGGCAATTTGTTAATGTGGTGATAATACAAATAAAATTAATCACAACAAAATAAAATGATCATTAATGCTCAATTTGTTAAATTCATTTACTTATCTAATATCGATTACCTTCTCAAAAAGTTTTAGAGCTCAAAAACTCTCCCAGAATTCGAAGTACGCAAATATATGTTAGAAAAAGAAAACGATGAAAAAAAATCAGACTTTAAAAATGCTATTTTTTTTATCTAATTGGAAAGAAGAACAAAAGCAATCAAGTGAGATCCAAGCTAAGGAGAAGGAACCTGCGCTATCGCCTCCTGGTCGTCCTTACAAGCGGCGAGGATCGAGTTCTTTGCGCGGAGTACGTCATCGAAGGAGGCGCCCTCGGATACCCCGAGGAGCTTGAGAGCGTTCTCTATGGACATCTCGAACGGCGCAGAGTCGTCGGCTCTGGAGCCGGCATGGACCAGAGTGCGCCGGGAGGGAACAACGGTCACGGTACTCACGCATCGGCCTGGCCACGGTTCGTTCTTTGTGAGACCTACGGCGTGAAATGGGCAGAACCTAAGGGCTGGGGGCCGGTGGTAGGGTGAGCCGGCTGTGAAGCGGTTGGGCCGGACGGAGAGAGTGGCAGCCATTTTCGGGACAAAACGTGATGCTGGATGTAGTGGAGGCTGTAGGCTGTAGCTACAGAGGCGGTTAATCTAGATTCTACACTCTAGAGGCTGTGTTTGTGTTCGAGAGACTTCGTGTGTGTTGCTGTGGTGTAGGTGCTTTTTAATCTCTGACCGTCAGATTATCGATCATGAGCCAGCAGCTTGTGCTCTTCTTCTTTTTTCCTCTGACAAGTCTGCTTTTCAATCTCTATGTTTAATGTTTTTCAATAAGATATTCAATCTCTACGTTTTATTTAAAAGAAATGCTTTAATTAAAAAAAATATTTTATAAACTTAAATCTATAAATTGACTTGATATAATATATTATATTATAAAAATAATTTTATTATAAAATATAATATCTAATATCTTATATAAAATTATATCAATTTGTAAATTTATTTTTGTATAATTTTTTTTATGTATTATAGCACACACTTATACTTAAGAAAGGTAAGAAAGTTAGATCAAGGGATAGATTAATAAACCATTAAAGCCAACACCACCATTGGGGAAATAGCTGAAGAAGAAGGAAACCGTAGGAGGAACACATTCTAAAATGGTCGAGACATTTTGGGATCTCTTTGTATTCAAGTATTTTTAAACTTTTTGTCACAAATTAAGGTTTATCATTTTGTTTCTGTCACGGTATAATTTGTACTTGTCTGTAGTGTCATTACAATGAATCGTTGCCACCGGGCTGAAGGATGGGGATGTAGTGGTCTTAACTCTCAAACTGCATCAAGGTCTTCGAGTATGCCACTGTGAAGGATATAGAGGAAGATTTCCACAATCTAAGGACCTATTCGTGACAGATTCTAAATTCGCATGCAAGTAATGGCTAATATTCCTTGATCTAAATATCTATTAAGTTTGGTAAAAGATTTGTATAGATGGCACACAAATGGCTTTTGGTGTAGGTGTCATCCTTTCCTATCCATTCCATTCACTGATCTCCTTTTGTCACATATATCTGTTATTTTTATAGATAGTGTGAATTGAACACGTATGTTAGATTATTCTATTTTTTTTTTCCTTCTTAGTCATTTCTATATATGTTCTTTACATAGGTTTATACAAGTATATGATGCAAAGGTCGACATCTTTCCCGAACTTATTCATGGATGGAAACTGGTTCACAACCCAACAAGTTTCCTAGGTTGATTCGAATTCTCCTTTCCTTTGTCGGTCTGAGTGAAATTACAAGAGCAAATGAAGATATGTTACGATGAATGTCACAAACAGAAGAAATCTCATGTCACGTGGATTGAAGCTGCTATCCAGATGCTGGACTTGACAATGTTGAAGAAGGTTTAGGGGAAGATGAATATCATGTTACAAATATTATAAATCATACTAAGAACAAGAATTACAATCATCAAATTACAGTTTAAAAAAATATCTTTGGAATATATCTTGAAAGCAAATCTTGATATTCTACAAATATTGGTCACCAAATCTCTTTCTCCTTACTCCTTACAAAATATTAACTTTCAATGGGACAAGCTAATGAGAAGAGGGGACCTAGCCTCATGTACATATAAAACTTATGGAATCCTTCTATTAAAGACTTAAATCCCAATAAAGTTTAAGAAATTTTCAGAATAAAATCTTTAAGCTAGCTTCCTGGCTTACATACTTAATTTACCACATTAAATATGATGATATAATCCTATATTACTAAGATACAAAAAATCCCGAATGATTATTCAACATATTGGATTTAATCAAAATATCATTATGAAGTATATATCTAACCACTTCTTATAAAACACAAAACATACAATCAAATAAAGCCCATATTTTGAAATGAAAAAGTCTATTCCAAAGCCTGTCTACTCTCCAACTCCGCACACCAGCTGATGTGACAAACCGGGTTTAGGTCAAAACGGTATAGTCTTGCCGAATCCACTTCCCTCTCTGCCCTCCTCCTTCGTCTTCCCTCTCCCCCTGTGTTCCCTCCCCTGTTTTACAAACACAACGGCTCTCTCTCTAGCTTTCTCTCTCTCTCATATGCAGATTCTATATAAAAAAAAATTTATAGCTTGTTTTCCTCTCTTCATAACAAGAAAAATTGAGACAAACGGCCCAAATGGGTTATTCTCCAAACAAAAGAAAAAAGGAGCACCCTTCCCATTAAAAAAAATCTGCAGGTACAATGTTAAGATGTGATTCTTTCCCTTGATGAGATTCTTCCCCCTGATTTGGAGATGAACTTTCACAATTTTGGAGACGAAGTCCCAACAATCTCTAGTTGGTTTTCGAGAAATAATTATCCCCTTCACGGTTCTACTGTCTCCCACATAAATAAAATGAAAGATTTGATGGTCATTAGAATTACAGAGCTGGAGAAATTGTTCGATCTTGGAAAAAAAAATGGTGGATGCGTTAAAGAGGATGTTTTCAGACGGTGGGTTTGTTCGACCTTGGGAAAAAAAATGGTGGATTTGTGTTAAAAAGGACATTTTCAGACGGTGGGTTTACTTTAAAAACAATGGGTTTATGTTTTACTTTTAAAAAAAGCCACGTTGGCAAGCACTATCTAGATTTGGGTGTATGGGCTGTAGTATAGCAGTTCTCTTTTGAAACAAAAATACTTGTAGCAACCTCCTGGTGCAACCGGTGTGCAACCAGCTTCCCATTTAATAAAATTTTTCATTTCCTTCTCCTCTCCCTCTCTCCATTTCGTTTCTTACTCCCTCCCACTTTTTCATTTCGTTCATTCTCTCTCTCTATCTATTTTTTCCCACTTCTTCTAGAGGGTCTAGTGCAAAGCTAAAATTTAAGGCTTCCAAAGACCAGGAAGACAAGAGACCCACGAAGACGAGAGACCCAACAACGATCTTGAAGTCACAAATGATAAAGATTTTCGCTTTGAAGACGTGCCAAAATAGTTGAACTATAAGTGTTTGAAGGGTGAAATCAATATCAAGTATCTCACCGTAATTTCTCTCTCATTTCAAAACCCCCAAGTTTTCTTTTCCTTTGAATAAAATTGAATAGAGAAAAGGAAAAAGATGATGATCTCATAAATTTTATGGGAGATGTTAGAATGCTTTAGAAGTGAAGCAAATATATTGACCAAAGAAAACCTTTTTTTTTTATTTTTATTTTTTTTTTTGCAATTAATGTTAAGATCTAAATTGAATGATGGAAATTTTAGAAAATTCAGATGAAAAGAAACTAGAGATCGCGTTTGGGAAGAAAGCTCTGCTCCATCTCAGGTCTGGAAGAAGGAGAGTTTGCCGCCCCCGCCGTCGTCTTGATAAAATATACCGTCATCAAGTTTTTAATAATTCTCCAATTAGAGGAGATACTGAATACCTGACCACAAAATACTTTGTGTATTTTTCTTCTTCTTCTTCTTTTCTTTTGAAAAATGTTAAAAACAAGTTGATGGATGGATTTTGAAATAAAAGAACTTATAGTGATCTATACCTTTTTGCAACGAATTAATGGAAATCCAGAAATAAACCCATCTCCTTCATGTGATCGAGCAGATGGATCTATTCAGAAATAAAAAGAAAATCCAAAAAAAAAAAAAATTATCCAGTAGATTGCTAGATGGATCTATTAAAAAAACACATGATTAGCTCATACAAAAATATAGGAGATGGAGATGGAGAGGGACAGGGAGGGATTAGACATTAATCGGAAGGTAGAAACAAAAAATCCAAGAAAGTAAATCAAACCCAAGACAGTAGACTGGAAAGAAGAAAAAGAACAAGAAAGAGAGTTCTTTGTTTTTCCATTTTTGCCTTCTTTTTTTTTGTTTTTTAATTTCACGTAAGTTCTTATGTACAACCGGTTACCCAACGTTTGCATTTCCCGGTTGTCTGTAGCAAAGTTTATCCAACTTCCAAGTGCTTCCCTGCCTCAACAGTTATTGATCTGCCGCTGGCATGGATTCTATTTGTACACCGGAAAACACAGCCTTTGGTTTTGGAAGTTTTAAACACCAAATATGTGTTTGTTTCCACAGAAAATAATCAAAGGACATGCAGAGAGATGAATCTATTGTTAACAAGCAGAGTTATTTAGCAGGAAAAAAAAAAGGTCTATTTATTAATTTTAGAGCATCAAATTCAAAAGCTTAAACTAGTGATGGAAGTTTTTATTAATGCATTAAATCCATACGTAGTATTTCCCACCACCAATCAAAACCAGTCCAAGACAAGTTTTGAAAAACAACAAAAATTGGGAAGCTGCGGTAGACCCCAACCCTAACCCCTCCCTGTCCACGCCACATGCCATGAACTATTTATAATTAATAATTAATAAATTACTAACAAATTAATTTGAAAGACTCGTTTGGATGTCAAGATGAGTTGAGTTATATATCAATATTAATGAGTTGAAATGATGGAGTGAGTTTTGTAAGACTCACCTAAGATGAGTTTAGATATATTTATAAGAAATTGAAAAATATTATAGATCTCACGTGTAAAGAAGTGTTGAGTTAAAAAAGTTTGTGGATCTTATATGTAAAGAGGTTTTGAGTTGATATGAGTTTAATAATTTGAGGGTTAGATGTTTAGATTTAAATTCAGTTTAAAATTAGGCTGAACTAAGTTCTAAATTCTAAACGGACCAGGAAAATTGATATTTTCAATTTAGTGCATTAATTAGATATTTTGATAACTTTTTTTATCATGTTGGGAAGTAAACATAACTAAAAGAACCTATATTTTATAATAAATAGATACCATCCATTTCATTTGAAAATTGAGAAATTTTTGCTCCTTCCACATATAGTTAGGCACCTAATCGATTAAGAGAAATTTTATTTACAGTCTTTAAGTGAGGATTGCATATATAAATTATTTACTAAATAAGAAAAAACATTATTTTAAGAGAAATATTTTTATAATTTTAAAAATAAAATTACATATACTCACATTGCAGTCTCTATTTAAAGACTGTATAAAATATTACTCATAGATTAAATTCATTTGAAAGAGTGCATATGATTAACTTAAATTATAAATGGAACTAGATTTGAGAAATCATATACATCACATTCTTGTTTTATTTTTATTTTAATAGAGAAAAATATCTCACATTTTATTTAATAAAAAATAAAATAATAAATTAGCTTATACAATTTTTTTAATTAATAATTTATTTATTATGTACGGAAATAAAATTGCTAAAAAAAAAAGGCAATCATTGTCTGCCACGTCCCTACAAAGGCAGCCAACGAAGAAACTCCATCTATGCCGTACACAGAACAAAAACTCCGTTTTTTTGTCTCTCCGATATTATTACCATCAAATAATTAAACGATTCATAAATTATTTTAAATTATATAATTCATATCTTTTTCTAGTCCGTTGGATCTCCGTTTACTTTCTCCCTCTCTCTGTGTTTCGGATCGAAAAATAAAGGCATGCTACTGGTGTATCCTATATAATCTCTGAAATTCCCAGATCGTCATTTTCTCCGATTCAATCTTTAATTGTGTGGTCTCTGCGATCACAAACCTCTGGATATTTACAGCGTAGGAATTGGTGCGACCGATTTAATACCCATCCAGTGCGTGTTCATTTTCGTTTCCTTTCCATTTTACTGTGTTTTATCGGCTAGAAAATAGAGAATTGTAAATGATTTAGCTTGTCCAGATTGGTGTATCTTATATATAATATAGGAATTTCATCTAATCAGGGTGGCCAAAGTTTTGTTTTTTTTGACCTTTTTGTTTGGGTGATTGAAGCTCTGAAATGGGTGTACCGCCAAACAATCATGACATGGAAGAGGGAACGCTGGAGATGGGCATGGGTGAGTTTTGCATTGATGTAATTGTTTTCTTTAACATGCTGTATTTGGGGATGTGTTTAATTTGGGTATGAGATTTGATTTCAATGCGAGTGTCAAGCACAGCGGATATCCTCTGTGAACTCAAAATCCATACTAGTCATAGTAAATTGAATAAATTGGAAGACTAAGGAGAAAATGTAAGACTGATGGATCAGTTTTTATAAGTTTTTCCCTTTGTTTATTATTTTACATTGCAGAGTATAGAACTGTTTCTGGAGTTGCAGGACCTCTGGTTATCCTCGATAAAGTAAAGGTGGGGATTTTGCTCTCTTGCCTCTCATCGCTTAGAATGTTGCCAAGATTTATCAATCAGGATTTCCTTTTTACTCATGTTTTCGTGATCAATCTATCCTCTGTTAACCGTTTCAGGGACCTAAGTATCAAGAGATTGTCAATATTCGTCTGGGAGATGGAACCACCCGGCGAGGACAAGTCCTGGAAGTCGATGGAGAAAAAGCTGTTGTTCAGGTTATTTTTGTTTGGCTATCTATATTATTTGCTTCTCATGATTATGATTTCCCCATAATCGACATTCTAGCATGATTTATAAAATTTGAGGAATTCCTCGTCTTGATTGTGGACTCATATGCTGCTTCTCAGTAGTATAGTTTATTCATGTCTCTAATTGCCCTACACTTAGAAGCATCCTTTTCCCCTTAATCTCTTCTGGTATAATTAATTATCAAAAAAATCTCTTCTGGTATATTGTTTATTGTTTTTTATATATACTTTG
Organism: Carya cathayensis; assembly: GCA_011037825.1. Taxonomy (NCBI): domain Eukaryota; kingdom Viridiplantae; phylum Streptophyta; class Magnoliopsida; order Fagales; family Juglandaceae; genus Carya; species Carya cathayensis. The sequence continues at coordinate 305,953 of QGSO01000223.1, forward strand.
TTATCTGGTTGGCTTTGGCCAGGTTTTTGAAGGAACATCCGGAATTGACAACAAATACACAACCGTGCAATTTACAGGAGAGGTATTAAACTTTGTTCTTATTCTTCCCTTGTACTTTGAAGCATGCTTTGTCCAGACGCTGCAAGGTACACTTATCTGGTAAAAGTTTTCAAATCTAGAGTCATCTATCTGGTGAAGTGGCTTCATTAGAGGGGATACTAAAACACTGCAAAACCTTAGTTGGTCTATGTGCAGTAAGCTAGAGATCTCATTTGGTATTAGAAACTTCTGATGTCACTCTAGGTAAAAAGCAACAGGATCTCCATGATATAACCTAGTGATGTATTAGCCCAGATTATAGATCACGGTTCTCAATTTTCCTTTGTAACCCTCTGATTCTGTGACTATTAGTTCAGTATTGCCTTCCTCATTCTCTCGCTGGACATGTGTTGCAGGTTTTGAAAACTCCCGTGTCATTGGACATGCTTGGGCGCATATTTAATGGTTCTGGGAAACCCATTGATAATGGTCCCCCTATTTTGCCTGAGGCTTACTTGGACATATCCGGTGAGTTGTTGGGGTTAATGATAACTATATGCTTTATATTTATATATTTGCATTGCTTCAATTTGTCACATCTTTTCTAGGGAGTTCTATCAATCCTAGTGAGAGAACCTATCCTGAGGAAATGATACAGACAGGGATTTCTACAATTGACGTCATGAATTCGATTGCTAGAGGACAAAAAATTCCTCTTTTCTCTGCTGCCGGTCTTCCCCATAATGAAATAGCTGCACAGATATGTCGACAGGCTGGTTTGGTCAAGCGATTGGAGAAGTCTGAAAATCTTCTTCAGGTAGAGGTCATTCTAATATATATATATATATTTTTTTGGCTAGCGACGTTGCATATTAAGCTAATTAGATGACTGAAAGAAGAGAACTACAAAAAGGGTTGCCCCATATCTTCTGATGACTCTGCCGTTTTACTGATTTTTATATTAGACATACTTAAATACATGGACAGCATAATTATAATTTGTAGATGAATCCAAGATCTTCGTAGAATGTCCTTGAGGAAGCGTTAGTTTTCATAAAGTATCCCCTTGTTTCCCCACTTTCGAGTTTAAATACACAGGCACTAGCCACTCCCTGTTACATGAAATACATATGGTCCTGGAATTATCTACCTTACTTTGAAATAGTAATCTTCCTCAATTGTTGTAGATGACCCTCAATCTCCTTTTCTGTTAGATAAATTGCTGGATTTGTAGTTTAAAGCATCTGTGAAATCTCTTAAAGAGTTGGAGAGGTCCATAGATGACTTGATGTCAAACTGCTTCAATTGTTGTATTTACCTCATTCTATTGCTTACTTGTGACCCAGTTGTTTCTTTTGCCTTTGAAATATATGAGCTGGTTGTTTCCTGGATGGCCACTTCGTTTACAATGTCTCTTTTGTTCTTTATATTGTAATTTTTTTTTTGCGGGTTGGGGGGGGGGGGATTCAAACTTCTAGGTGATTATCCTAACGTACTCAATGAATTTACAGGATGAGGTAGAGGACAATTTTGCCATTGTATTTGCAGCTATGGGTGTAAATATGGAGACTGCACAGTTTTTCAAACGTGATTTTGAGGAAAATGGCTCAATGGAGAGGGTGACCCTCTTTCTGAACCTGGTACTTTTTAAATCTGCATTTGAATGATATCGTGACTACTTGTTTTCTCTAATGTGAGGATTTTTCAGTTATCCCTGTTTGAATGCCATACCTAAAATGTGTTCACTGATCTTCTCTTGGGCAGGCAAATGACCCCACAATTGAGCGTATTATCACTCCTCGTATTGCTCTTACTACTGCTGAATATTTGGCTTATGAATGTGGGAAGCATGTTCTTGTCATCCTTACAGATATGAGTTCTTATGCTGATGCTCTTCGTGAGGTAATATAAAAGATTTGTTAATTTGCACAAAAAAAGTCCGAACTGTTTTGTAAAACCCTTTAACATATTTTTCCATGATAGCTCTGAGGTATTCAATATATATGCAAACTTTGCATGGATTCCGGCTAGATTAGAAAGTCAAAGGTTTTGTTTGTCTGGATCTTTTTGTGTACTATGTGAAATCTTTAAGAACTTCTTACAAAAATTTGCATGACTCAAATTACCGATTGCTACTGTGCAGGTGTCCGCTGCTCGTGAAGAAGTGCCAGGAAGGCGTGGTTATCCTGGATATATGTATACCGATTTGGCAACAATTTATGAGCGTGCTGGAAGAATTGAAGGGCGGAAAGGCTCCATAACACAAATTCCAATTTTAACTATGCCTAACGATGGTAATGCAATTTTGATCATCTTGCCTACTGTTCCTTCTTGCTTTAGTGATGGTCATTCTTGAACATTGATTGCTTTGTTTTGCCAGATATTACACATCCCACTCCAGATCTTACAGGATATATCACTGAGGGGCAGATATACATTGACAGGCAGTTGCAAAACAGACAGGTAGGGTTATAATAAAGCTTAAGGTTTTGAATTAGCGTTGTTGGGCGCTGTAGTTTGATGATGGGAAATCATTTTCAGATAGATCTGGGTGTTTTTTTAAGCATGATAATTTAGAGCTGTATGTGCATGGTGTCAACATGCATTGAACAAACTAAACCTGTTTTTTAATCTCATCAATAAGAAAGTTTGTTTTTACTATCCTAGCATGCTTTTGGTGAATTTTTTTAGTGCAACTGGGTTTGAAGGAACTGGTTTGTCATTGAAAGCCATATGTAAAAAGTAGCTCCCATTTAATTGATCTCAAATATTAAAATCACTATTGTTGCACTTAGAGGCTAGCTCTCTTGTTCGTTTCTGAGACCAGTGTAGGTGTTAGGAGTGATATTGATTGGCTATGCGGGCCTCTAAATGATTCTGAAACTAAACATTGATCTGTTTGAATTGAGCAGATATATCCACCAATTAATGTTCTCCCCTCCCTGTCTCGTCTGATGAAGGTAAGAAGAATCTTTAAATTGTTTGGACTTTCAGTATATTGAAGGGGTGAAATCTTAGAAATTTACTAATTTGGGCGAGTGTTCTAATGTATTATGGATTTTCTGCAGAGTGCTATTGGTGAGGGGATGACTCGCAAGGACCATGCTGATGTATCCAATCAGGTCTGCTTGGTTAATTTATAAATTCAGTGATGTCTCACTTAAGCCATCTAACCTTCCTTTTACACGCATTGCTTGATTTATTTTTAGCTATATGCAAACTATGCAATTGGGAAGGATGTCCAAGCAATGAAAGCTGTGGTTGGAGAAGAAGCACTTTCTTCTGAGGACTTGGTCTGTTACCTCTTTTCTTTCTCATGAAGATTTTCTTTTTTGTTCCATCATTACGTAAAATAGATCATGGAAAGGAATGAAAGAAACTAATGAGATTTATATTTTATAAAACAGCTGTATTTGGAGTTCTTGGACAAGTTTGAGAGGAAATTTGTCACCCAAGGAGCCTATGACACCCGTAATATCTTCCAGTCGCTAGATTTGGCATGGACTCTTCTTCGCATTTTCCCCCGCGAGCTTCTCCACCGTATCCCTGCAAAGGTCCTTGACCTGTACTACAGCCGAGATGCATCTAATTGACGGAGGAAACAAGCAATATCTCTTGCCCCCCCTGCTTAATCATCACCACATAAGCTCGGCGGTTTGTTTATTTATTTGCCCTTCCTTCATGGGTTGCGCATCTCTCTTATATACAGCACAACAAATAAAGGTTTGGTCCAAGTCAAGTCCCACCTATTCCAAGCTCTTCGGCTAGTGAAAATGACAATCTATTCTTTTAGTGAGGCACTTCAAATCTTGTAATCCCCATCTTTTTTTTCTTCTTTTTGTTTTTGTTAGTTCGGATCCCATCTGTGTTATGGCTGTTGCACTTTCTCCCTTGATGAGATGTGAGGAACAATCGTGCTTTTAGGATAGATGAAGCCCTGTCAGATATGCTGCTTGTTCTATGTCATGCTTTAATCTTTTAAGTTATCTTCTTGTATCTTCATACACTCAAGACTGCGTATAATATGTGATCGTGGTAATGCTTAAGGTATCAATGCTTCTGTCTATTTAATTTTTGAGAAATGATACACCTATATATAACTATTTGTATAATTATGTTTTAAAAAGAGTATTTATGTAAAAATATGTTATTTTTACAAGTTATTTTGCAAAATTATCCCTCGTTCTAAACGGAATTGTGTAATGGATTGGAAAAAAATGATTATATCTGAACCATTTTTCGGAGTTCTTATATTCAATTTTGTGCAACAAATCAAATATTTTCACAATCTTGCATTGTTCTTCTTTTGGAGGAAGAATGGTTGCTTAAGTTATCTAAATTATTTCCTTTCTAACTTGAGAAAATATTATATTCACTTGTGTAATATTTATAATTATATAAAAGGGTGCACAGAATTCATTATAATGGTATTCTAGAGGCTTATTTATGCACAAGAACATGCTGAACATTGTTTTCAAACTTTACTCAAGAGGTTTCCAATTTAGGTGCAGTTTATATAATGAGATGAGATAATTTTAGATAAAAGTTAAAGGTTGAATAAAATATTATTTTTTAATATTATTATTATTTTAGAATTTAAACAAGTTAAATTGTTTATTATATTTTGCATAAAAATTTGAAAAAGTTGCAATAATAAGATGAAACACTTTCATTATCCAAACAGCCTTCTTAATAACAACCTACAAAATTAATTAACACAGAATTTATCCCTTTTTTCCCCTGCACTCCTAAAATACAATACAAACTTTATCTAGGGCCTCAGCATTCTTTCTAACGAAGCAGGGCTGAGAAAATGATCATAATGTATACTAATTTATGGAGAAGTCTACAAAGAAGCCAAGAGAAATGGCCAATCATATAAAATTGAACCTTAGCCAGCTTTTGATGTTCTTGCTACAGGTGGCAGGACAACCGAGTCGAGGTTACCAGGATAAGGAGTCCACAATCCTAAACCTCCCCTACTTTCTTTCATTCTGCTACCTTTCCCATCAAGCTCAGTGATATTCTTCACCCATTCAACAGCTGAAGAATGCTGCCTCGTGTGTGGGTGCAGCACAAACAGCGAGTTGTACTCGCAATTCGGAAACATAAAGAACTTGAACAAACCCCCTAACCTATATACAACATAGCCAAAGCTCAGTTGGTCTCTTGGTGTGAAGAGGTCGACCTCATTGAACCACAAGCAGCTAAACAAGTTACTCATTGCAGTGTGCTCCCGTATAATGATGGCTCCCTCCGGCACATCTGCATTTCACAGCTCTATTAATATTATGAAATAACAAATGTATCATGCACCTTTCAACTAAGTAAATGCAGTTTTTTCACAAGTTACCAATGCAGAGCACCTTTTTTTTTTTTTTTCACTATATGATCCAATTTCATTTATTTTCTCTTCGTGTGAGTGGGTGGAACTCCTTGAACACAGAAGATTCTACACTGAATGAACTGTACTGTGGAAATTGAATATCTTTCGACAATAAATGCTTGTTCACCAATCAAAGTGTTTATGACGCATGCACTCTTGTATTAACAACTTTTGATCCATTTTTTAGGTTTCAATTTCTCGCCCCCCCCCCTCCCCCCCCCCTCTTTTGAGGCCTGAACATCAGTTAATGAACTAATTCCTTATTTCCATCTTACCACTAATGGTTTTTCCTCCCGGACTCCATGAACCCATTCCTTCATAGCGGTAGATTTTCATGTGGAGATCAATAAGAGGTCGGGCATATCGCTTTCTCCGCTTGTTTGCATCAGCTTCCTCATATATACTACGGTGATGCTTGTGCTGAGCAATGGCAAATGAATATTTCCCCCGCCATAAGTATCTGAAAACCAATAATAATAATTCATTTAAAACAAGTTTCTCCATGATAGCAGAAAGAGAGTGAAAAATAACAAAAATCTCAATATGGCAGGGAGGTTAATGGAATAGAAAAGCAGTCCCTCGACAAGTTTCAAGACACATATATACATACGAAAACGTTAAGGTACCTTTCCAGTATTAGCAATGGATCAACAATCAGTTCCATTTTGCCATCAATCCAAATGCTGTACTGAGCTTGAGGGAACAACCTGTGGAGTAAGATTTTTGGGATTTTCCCGTTCCTTCTGGGCTCATCATAAGGTGGATGCTTCAGGAAGACAAGACGCCAGATGCCCACCCATTTCCCCCCACGATCATCTTCTTTGATGGTAACATTTTCCTTTATGAATTTGAGGGAAATCTCATCAACAACCATAAGAAAACAGAAGAGCTTCCTAGAACGTAGGCTTATATTTGAAGGCTGTTGAGGTATATCATATCCATCAAAAATGCCAGATGCAACCACAAACCTACACTTCTTGACATATTTGATATCTGAAGGAGCCATTTCAGCACCACTTTTACGGATAAATCCACAGTGCACCTGAAGGACCAGTACATAATAACATTTACAATTGTACCCCATAATTATTGCCCTTTTAGGCAATAATATATGTTATTTGAATTGAGAAAAATCTAATGTTTCATTGTCAAGAAAGGAATAAGCAATTGAACTAACTTCATCATGATAGTTAGGAGGAAGAGTATTAGCAATACGACAAGAGCAGAAAGTAACACAATACTATAAGTCATAATAGTAATTGTTATAGGTCACACAATATTGAAAGTACTAAAAGATTTAGTTTTACCTTCATGGCTGGATTTAGCTTGAAACTCTCCTCCCTCTGTGACCAGCTCTGATGTCCTCCAAATAGTGGAGATGTCTGCGATCCATTTTTCAAAAGCTCGTCCTCCATCGCATACGACAAATCTTTGACAATCCTGTCAGGAGTTCTCCCCTTTGGAATAACGATTTTATCAGGGTCCTCAGAAAGCGGAATTGGACAGCCTGATTAATATGAGCATACCAATTTAAATTATGTAACTAAGCAACGATCGACAAATCAAAGAAGAGATGTTGCCATGATCTTACGGTGTTGGGACTGCAGAGGTTCTGGTACATTAATGCCCATGCTGTTTAACACCGTGAACACTTTGCTATCTTTGTTACATATAGCTGCATGTCAAGCAAAATGCCATCATATCATCACTGACCATTTTTTGATCAGTACATGATATTGTCACAGACCATTAAAAAGGATATCTGCAACAACACAATTTGAATCGTACAGATCCTCGAAAGATTGAGAAGTTTTCATGAATGACAAGTACAATGCCCCACCCTCCAAACTCCCAAAAATATCAGCATGTCTTGGTTTATCTTCTTTTCAAATAATTTATGCAACTTTTGGTTTCCGTATAAATTTAGGGAGATGAAAAGGAACTGTTTCAAAACCTATGAGTTAAATGAAGTTAAGCTATTCATTCAGCCACACTTTACAACATGTCTCGTGAAAGGCCAACAAAGGGCGCCCCCACCCTGAACTGTCTACGATTTTGAAATGCAAAAATAAATAAATTGATTCAAATTTACGATACCATCATCATCTTCCATATCTACAGGATCTGAATCGAGCTTAAGGAGCACAACAAGAAATTGGAACGAAAAAAAGTAAACGATACATAATCCCAAGGAAAGATTCAAATCTGCAAATACCTGAAAAGAAGGAAACTGAAGAATGGCAAGACCATACATGAAACAACAACGCAGTAAGAATTAGCAGCATCCACAAGATGCCTCCTACGAGAACCAATCGAATAAACCCCTTCTTCCACACAATCATCATGGGGTACTCTTGGGGCGACCTCCCTGTAATAAAAAATTTAAAAATAAAAAAAAAACCCTTTAGAATCTGCACCACCACCGCCATAATAATCTACTTATATTTATTTTAGGAAACTAAATATAGTCCTCCCTCTATGTAATGACAAAGTACCAGTTCTACACCCAAAACCCACATAACAGAACAAGTTAACTTTGCATTGTCATAAAGAATCTACACATACTCGTTCGATTTTTGTGCTCCAACAACGATTTTAGTCTCATAATGAGGAATGCGGAATTGTAACATTTAAGCTTCCTCACCTTTGGGACGCGGGTTTTGAGGAGCCCAATCTCCTTTGCGGATTAACCGAAAGGATACTGACCGCTGAGCCTCTTCATCCATGATTTTACTCACCAAAACTGCTCATCACTACGCCCAAAAAATAATTATGAAAAATTATAAATAAAACAAACTGACCTGCATTGCATTTGTTTCTTGCAAGCCATGATGATTTGAAATCTTACACAAAATTTCATATAACAATTAGCAATGTATTAGAACCACGCAGAAAAAGGTGGAGACTTCAGGGCTGCAAATTTTAGGACTTGAAAACTGAGGAAGATTTTTGAGGGGTAACGGTGGAAATAAGAAGAATGCAAAGAAGTGCCCATATCTGGGAAACTCATTGAGACCATAGAGAATAATTTGTTCGAGGCTTTAAACAACAAAATTCCGAACAAATGTATTCACTTTTTATTTGAAAATTAAATTATTGATAACTGCTGATAATAGAGCAAATTTATGAATTAACGTGATTTTATAAAATTCGTTAGATTTATTTTATAAAAAAATAATTTTATAATCTGACATTTCACATCAAACCACATCAATTTATAATTTATTTTTATGTAATCTTTTTATAGTTAAAATATATTTATTTAATTATACGTATTTTTTTCTTTGAGAGGAATCCTAATTTAACTATCTAAATTTTGTCATGTTTAATCTTTATTATGTACCAATTATTTAAATAAAATTCATTTTAAAAAAGTATTTAAATAAAAGATCAATTCAAACATATCAAATCAAGAAGTATAATTAAAATACAAAATAATATTTTTACTCAGCATTAACAATTGGGACCTCTTCAAATTTAATTAGCAACCTTTCATGATAGTTTAGTCCCTTAATTATGGTTCGCTTTAGCTAACAAATTTTTAGTACATATTATACAGAACAACCATTGATATAGGATTTAGGGTTGGTTTGATTATGTAAAATCAAACTATTTCATCTTCTGCCTTCCTACCAGCCATTTCATAGTTGTTTCAGAAGAGATGATGAAAGACATAAAGAAAGATCTTGATTTTCCCTAAAATCATTATCTCATATAATCATTATAATATTTTCAATTTCTCACATAAAATATAATAAATATTTTTTTTTTAAATTTTAAAACAAAACTAATATTAAAATAATATTTTATTTAACTTTTAACAAAATATCTCACTTCATCTCATTTAAACTGTGTAACCAAACGAGTCTGTTTTGAAAACTAATGTGAAGAGTATGTGTTTTTTTTTTTTTTTTTTGAAGAGTATGTGTTTGATTAAAAGTCTAATGTGTATTTATTTTTATGTACTAGTATCACCATAATTATAAATAATAATATCTATAATTTTTAATAATTATATTTTTCTTATATTTGATCTATCGTTGTTAAATGATTGAATATATAAATAAATTATGGAAGATAATTTGATTGGTTTTAAAAATATGAAAAAAATTTATTTTTTAATATTAAAATTATTATTTTTTAAATTAGGATTCGCGAGGCTGCTGAGATAATGCAAAATAATCAATCAAAGGATATAAGTCTTAAATGGCTTACTACATTAGACTCGCACGTACGGTAACAAAACCCCAGCGAAGGCAAAACCCAGAAGCCAAACTCATCTCTGTCGTAGTCGGGACTCGCAGACCAAAATATTTAAACGCGAACAAAGCTTCAGTCTCGTCGGTGCTGTTCCGCCCACCCAAGCCACCTAGAAATCCTCGCAACCTGTCCTAAAGTAAAGCACTTCCTCCAATTCCAAAACTTTTGCCATCCAAGAGAGCTTAGATTAAGCTTGAAAAGAAAACTTTAATAATGGCGGAGAGTAGTGCCCCGTGGCAGCCCCGGGAGGAAGGGTTCAGAGAGATCTGCGGCCTTCTAGAGCAGCAGATTTCTCATTCCTCTTCCTCCGCCGACAAGTCCCAGATTTTGCAGCAGCTCCTGCACTACTCTCAGTACCCCGATTTCAACAACTACCTCGCTTTCATTCTCGCACGTGCCGAGGTAGACCGATTCATCGTCAATTTGTCGGACATGTAATTTTGATATTAATTTATGCCTGGATTGTGCATTTATCCAGGAATTCTCGAGAAAATGGGCTCTGTTTGTATTGGCGGATGCTGGGTTTTGATCGGATTGTATAGGGATAGTGGGATTTCTAAGGTTTTTTGGATTTGATCGAACTAATTGGCTTCTGGGAAGTGGGGAATCATTGATGAAATAATGGGTTTTGTTAAATTTGGTGGTTATTGAGTAATGAGTGCATAGGAATGGTTTGATTGTGGATTAAAGGTTGATTTGATTGTAATAATGAAAAAAGAAATTAAGAATAGAACATGACAATGATTTAGTTGGACTTCTTCATGTTCAATTCAGCTCGCGTAGGCTTTATTTAAGTTGGCTTCTATATTCTTTTGGACTATCTTTTTGTTTCAACCTTTTGCGGTACTTGAACATCTCATTTTAGGTGCATGGATAATTCGAAACTTACTTGAACTTTGTTGTTGGTTTTCAGCGTAGAGGAGGTGGAGCATTGAACTTTGGGTTGATTATTCTTTTAGATGAGTGGAGCATACTTTATCTAAATTGTTTAGGGCTTGTTTGATGGAGCTTAAATGGCTTTCTTTCTATTTTTACATAACATTATTTAGTGATCTACCATATTGGGTGGGGCTTCGAAAGAGATTTTGAGTGATCGCCATAGCTGGCAGGATAGAATCAATGTTAATTGTTCACACAAGCACCTGTTTCATTTATTTAAGAATGAGTACATTCTGTGTATTGCCCCATTTCACAATGACACATGTTTTCATGAAACAACAAGGCATTCGTTTAAAATGTCCACTTGAATCCTAAAAGCCCATCTCCTCTCTCCTAGCTACAATGTAATTAGGTGTTTCTTTTGTATACTTCCTGTATACACGGGCTATGCCTACTTCATTCGTATGAATAAAATTCTCTTATTACTCATAAGAAAAAAGGAAAGGGAAATACAAATTTCAGATGGAATTATAGATTGATACTTTTTATGGATGTTTAGATAATTTGTTTTTAGACTGTTTACACATGCTCGTGTCATAATATACTTTGGTAGGATTTTTGCCTCTGAAGGCATGTGCTGCATATCTATCATGAGGTTTTATCTATCATTCTGATATCTGAACTCCATCTTTCAATTTTCATCTTATGAGCTTGAAGAAATTTGTTTTTTTTTTTGTTTTTTGTTTGGATATACCTTGAATGCATTTAGTTCTGGGTATGCTGTTTGGTTTGAATCAATCAACATTTTGATTTTTTGGAACTTTAAAACAGGGAAAGTCGGTGGAAATTCGACAAGCTGCTGGCTTACTTTTAAAAAATAACCTCAGAACTGCATATAAATCCATGGCTCCTGTAAACCAGCAATATATAAAATCAGAGTTGTTGCCTTGCTTGGGAGCAGCGGATAGGCACATTAGATCTACTGTTGGGACCATTATTAGCGTTGTTGTTCAACTAGAGGGAGTTTTAGGATGGCCCGAGTTGTTGCAAGCTCTAGTCAATTGCTTAGACAGTAATGACATAAATCTCATGGAAGGTGCTATGGATGCCTTGTCCAAGGTATATTCTGCATCCTTATTTTGATGGTTTATCATTGTCTTGGTATCTACAATGGCTTTGAAATGAATTACACGTGCTAGAATGCTTCTTTACCATTTATATAACTTGTCAACTCCTTATATTGTGCTACTGTGATATAATCTAGCTCATTATTATGCTTTGGCATGATTTTGGGTTTAATATGCATTGCATGATCGAGAAATTTTTAGGAATGTATAAATCTGACATGTGCATGCAGGTTTAAAATAGTGCAAGGGTTATGGAAAAATGGTTTGGCAGTAAGATAAAAAATGTATTGAAGAACGCTCGATGGGAGAACTTAGGGAGTTTTTCTTTAATACTTTGGGTTTGTGGGCTAAGGCTCTTGTATTAAATGGAGATGATTTTTTCAATCTGTTTGTCTTTTTTAGTTTGTTGAGTGTACGTAGGTATTTTCTCTTGTATACTTCCTGCGTACTTGGGCTATGCCTATTCTTGGTAATAAAATCTCTTATTAATTATCAAAAAGAAAAAGTAAGATAAAAAATGTAACAGAAATTCTTTATGGAGCTTAATTATAAAAAAAAAAAATGAATTCTTTATGGAGCTTTATATGTTTATAGAAAGCAACATGATTTAGCTCTTTTGTTGTGTCTGTTTGTCTGTTTCCATTCATTATGTATTAGAAACCTTGATTATCTAGAGTCTGGTGAACAGAACCTGAAGTTACAAAAGAAGTGTTCATGTTAATGTTTTGGTCTACATAAACATAATTGCTTTCATCTTCAGCAAAATTCTATTTCCTGCTTAATTGACTATGCGGGTAGAACATTCAATTCAAAATGGTATCTTCCTATCTACCAGGTTTGATATGGTTTTAGATTAAATTATCTTAGTATATAGTTGCTTAAAATAGAATTACGCTTAGAAGTAATGCCTAATCATCCTGTTAGGATTGATCTAAGCCAACTCATTGTATGAGTCAACATGCCAACTATTAAACAACTATTTAGAATGGCACAATAGCTAACAGAAACGTCATGGAATCCCCCACCCTTGGTGGATGCCCCCAACAAGGAGGAGCAAATACCAGGTTGTTTGTGTGATTTTTTAGAGCATGGTCTGGGACAGAAGAAAAATAACCAATTTTACCCATATTAATTATCAGCACCAATAAATAGGATAAAATGGAAAAACTCCACTCACTATAACCTCAGGCCTTGTATGAGGTCCTCAAAACCTAGCAAGAATGAAAGATGGCTATTAAATTAATGTAGCTTAAGGTGATAAATGTAAAAATTACTAGCTTGATTTATACTGGCATAAGAAATTACTCATATGTGCTTAATTCATCCGCATGTTGTCATTGTCATATTCTTCATTATTTGTCCCTGCAACCCTAAATATTTGTGGGGTTTGGCAGCACAAGCTCTCTTTTTTAACTTTAATGATGTGTGTGTGAACACACGCAAGCTTGAGAGGCAGGACATATAACCTTTTGGTTGATTTAATCCTGGGATCCAAATTCTCATCTCTAGGTCTTGGTAACAAGGTGTTTATAGAGTTCCTTTTATGTTTATTTGGTATCATTCTGTTGGAACAATTATGAGCACTTCAACTATTCTTTCACTTTAGCTCTTTATAGCAGGGATGTGTTATATATATATATTTACTAAATTTAATATATTTGACAGATTTGTGAGGATATCCCTCAAGTTCTTGATTCAGATGTATCTGGCTTAGCTGAGCGCCCTATCAGTATACTTCTTCCTAGATTATATAAGGTAGACTTATTTTCCCATTTGTTTTGTACTTATCGTCATTTCAAATCTTCTGTCTAACTATAACTGTTCTGCTCAAGTTTAGAATAGGACCTTTTTTTTTTAAACTTATCAAAAAAGAATAGGACCTTTCAACTTGTCATGCTGCTATTCGGTTTTTTGGTGGATTTTTTACCTATTTTTTGTTATGTCAGTTTTTCCAGTCACCACATGCCTCATTAAGAAAGCTTTCCCTGGGTTCTGTTAATCAATACATTATGTTGATGCCCACTGTAAGTATAATCCAATAAATTTATTTCAGTTCTCACTGACCCTTATCCAGCTAAACAATCATGATACTTACAGTTATAAGTTAATTTTCTGCAGGCTTTATATGTATCTATGGAGCAATATCTCCAGGGTCTGTTTGTTCTTGCTCATGATCCTGCCTCTGAAGTGCGAAAATTGGTAAGTACTTTATCTCGTCTTACTGTTTGTGAGTTTCTTCTACAATAAATGAATCTAATGTAACTCTAAAATAGTTGTTGTCCAGTGGAAATGAAGTTATTTACTCTTAATTAACTCTTTGATGTTTAGAAACCTAGTTGTATATAATAACTATTTGTTAAAATTCAATTGTTTGTACCAGGTCCAGTGCCGCACCTTTTTGTTTCATTCTGTATTGTACTTAAGCGTAAATATAATGCTACTGATGGATGAAACAAATTGTGGATTTATCATGTTTGTTTTATTTTTCATGTATCCAACATCAGTTTGAATAGAGTCTAGGCGTAATATTGTATGTTTGTTATTTAGATACTTCTCATGTATACATCCTGTGTACTTGGGTTATGCCTCCTTTTCCTATGAATAAAATTTCTTGATTACCAATCAAAAAAATATTGTACGTTTATTATTGGTCACTGTTATTCTTTAGTACTAATATGAGTGGAATGTGGTGCTCTCTCTCTTTTTTTTAGCTCCACTTTCCACCTTTGGGCTTTTTAGTGGTTTTGTCATTTAATCCTGTAAGCTTGTCTACAATCTCATCTATTTATTGTATTTCTATAGGTTTGTGCAGCATTTGTTCAGCTAATTGAAGTCCGTCCATCTTTCTTGGAGGTTAGCATTTTGTTCTCCACCAATGTAGTTTTAGACATGTATTGTATTTGTAGTATATACTCTTTCCTACGTATAGTGCTTGCATTTATACATAGTGCTTGCATGTAGTTTCCTTGAGTGTATAGGGACTATTTCTGTGTGCATCAAACTATCATGCTAGCTTCTCTTGCTGTGGCTATTGTCTTTTTAGCCACCACTTCTTTTTAGCTTTGCTGAACCAGTTTTTCATATTTTAATGCAGCCACATTTGAGGAATGTAGTTGAATACATGTTGCAAGTCAACAAGGATAGCGATGAGGAAGTGGCTCTTGAGGCCTGTGAATTCTGGTAGTCCCCCCTCTTTGTGAACTTTTGATTTACAACAGTAGTAATTTATGTAGCTATTTGATCTCACGTAAATAAATGTTAGAAGCTTTCTTTCTTGTTTCCTTCTTCCCTCCCATCATGGTACTTCATATTTTTGTTCAAAGGTGCTTTCAATTAGTGAATAGAAGGAAAATGAGGTTTCTGGTGTTCTCTTTTCGCATGCTGAATATTGTTGTCTTAGTGTTCAATATTTCAACTGATCAGTGTAAAATTAGGTGACCTCAGTTGGTTATGTCTTGAGTCTAAACGATTTTGATTATTTCAGCTATCGGCATTGGGTGGGGCTAATTTACGTGGTAGATAACTCTACCAATTTCTCTTTCCCATGCACTCATCTACATTTTCACAGTTCGTTTATCCAGTACATTAATCCTTCCCCCTTTTCTCTACACCCATCCACCCATAATACCATATGCTTATATGTATATGCATTAGAAGATATGGGATTGGATGTTTAATTTTTTGCTTTGGATAGTAGATACAGAAATGGCTAACTTATTATTCAAGTTTAAATTTTCTGGCTAACCCTGTTTGGGACTCGTGTTATGTGGTCGGTCTTACTTTTTATGGATCAAGGTTTAGGAATTAAAATAGAGTTGGTGCTAATTGTTCTTTTAGTCCTTTGCTCTTCAATCCCTGTGCAAGTTTGTCATAGTTATCTCTGTAGAACCAGGAGTTCATGTTCAACTTTGGCTTTCAGGGTATTGGGTTAGGGCTAATAGTCATCGCTATTTTTTTCCCTGTTCAGAAAGGCTAAAGATTATTTTGAATTATGTTCTTGATAAGTTTGATGCCTTTTGCTGTGTTCATATTTGGCCTTTTTTTTTTTTTAAAAAAAAAATGCTCTATGTATTGAGTAACAACCTATGCGGTTATTATTGTGGTGTGGCAATTTTGTTCTTCTGCTAACTTGTAAAAATATATATTTTATTTATTTATAAGTAAACGGTAGTATTAATAAGGATAGGTATAGCCCAAGTACACAAGATGGTATACAAAGGATAAGACCTATCTAGGTTGTAATAGTGGAAACAAGAAATTCATGTAAATTTAGGCCATTAAAATCTACAGCTATAGCCCAAAGAAATAAGGTATGGAAAAATAAAGGTCGAAGCTCCTCTAGTGTCCGCTCCTTATCTTCAAATGTTCGCTCATTACATTCACGCTATATGCACCACATAATGCATATAGGGACCATATTCCACATGGCTTTGATTTGTGGAGTAATTGATTGAACACTTCGCTCCACTTAGCTCTAGCTATCTCACAACGTTGCAAGAGATGATCCACTGTCTCACCAGCTTTCTTGCACATACAACACCAGTCTGAAATAATTACCCGGCACCTTCGTAGATTATCGGTTGTTAAGATCTTACCCAAGGTTGCTATCCAAGTGAAAGAAAAGAGCTTTGGGGGGGCGCCTTATTGCTCCACAATCTTCTCCAAGGGAAATGTGTATTTGGAAGAAAAGTAAGGGCCTTATAGAAGGAACGAACTGAGAAAGTACCCTTACCCATAGGTGTCCACCACAGCTTGTTAGCTCGTAGTCCATTCAGTCTCACGGAATACACAAGGCTGAAAAAAGTCTCAAAGCTGTCTAGTTTCCAATCTTGGGCTGCTCTATTAAAAGTGACATTCCATTGGACTTTGTCCCTTGAACGAACCATGAGATCCGCCACTGAAGTCTTCTTGGTCACATGCCACTTGGAAAACGGATGAAAAAAGAGTCCATTAGGGCCTCCTTCCTCGCACCAGATATCCCTCCAAAATTTTATACGAGTACCCTCCCCCACCACTAGTTTAGTATGGTGAGAGAACACCCCCTCACCCTCGTCTTATATGCTTCAAA